>JASDQU010012927.1:218279-236099 GCA_032191745.1 Picea mariana | reverse complement strand
TAGAAGTCCTCCAGACTTGTCCTACACAACGGAAATCTCTACTTTCTGCCTTGGGGGCAGTCGACCCTGCTGATGCTCGACTCATCACCTTTGACCTTGATAGTTGTGAACCTCGTCTTCCCGCCACAGTCGCTATTCAAGTACCAGTAAAAATACGGAACATCACCGTCCATCGGTGTATCATCGATGAAGGAGCATCTACATGCATCATGTCAAAAATAGTATGGCAGAAACTTGGTTCCCCGGAACTCATACCATCCGCCATCACATTACGAGCCTATGGCAGACGACCCTCATCCCCTGAAGGGCTCTTCCAAAATGTCCCCATTGAACTCGGAGGCAAAACCATTCTCATTGATATCGAAGTTATCGACGTCACACTCGATTACAATATCTTGTTTGGACGTAGCTACATGTATGCTATGAAGGTAGTGGCATCATCCGTCTTCCGGACAATCATGTTCCCCCACAACGGAAAGATTGTGACCATCGACCAAGTCTCCCATTATGAGCCAAACCCATCTGCCAATCTCGATAACATTCTTCTTCTCATCCATACCAACCAAGACGTATATCCACTCGTAGAGATGGGTCCAGGCATTTTTAAAGATCCATCTTTATTAGGGACATACCATGGAGCACCACCACTCCTTCCCCCTAATCAAGTATGCATCATTTCATCTAACAAAACTCACACGGAGGATGCTCATCCTCCTCGGGAGGCTTCAGTCATTCCTGATGTCTCAATAGTCGCAGCACCATCCCCATAGGAGCCTCCTGCGCACTCGTCGACCCCTACAGTGCATGCATCCACCTCCCCTCAAGGGAAAAACCCCGTTTGGGAGACAGTTCCCTAACCCCTCACTCAAATTCCCTTCTTTTACCCTCCACCCGGTATAGAAGCTTTCCAGGTAGCCACAACGCTCACACTACCCAACATGGTGTTAGCTATCCCAGTGTGGTATTTACATCCACCTGAGATGGTCCCTCGCCCACAGGAAGGCCTTCCCATGACGATTCCTGTCCTCACCCCCACTACCCCCATACTCCCTACCCCCCTGGCTACAGCTGGGGGCAGGATAAAGAAGAATGAGCCCACAGCTCCACTTCCTCCACGCATCTCAGCACCTTGTGCACTATGTGACAAAGAGGGCCACCAAACCAACAATTTCCCATCACTACCGGAATTATGGAATTTTATTCCCCCCAATCCAACCCCCACACCACCCATTACTACTGCTAGTCCCACTACTACCACCCAACCTTCCAGTAGTAAAGGGTTGAGGACTAAATTTGCGTGTGCTATTTATTCCGAATATGGCCACTACACCCATCATTGCCCAACACTGCCACGCTTTCGGTAGGCATTAGTGATCATACACCAGGACTTTCAAAACAACCCACGCCCTGCTACGTCCTCTTCAACTATCACTGACATTCGCTATGTCACCACTTCCATCAATGAACGCATGAGAGGTCCTTGCTCTCTTTGCGATTCATTGGCTCATTTCACCTACCAGTGTCCTAAGATCATAGAATATAGGCAACGTCAATCGGCCCTGCTGCACCAACCCGCAGAGGTAGTTATTGACCTTACTTTGCCACTGGCAGATCTTCACATCGTTTCTCCCGAGCCCGCGACACTCCCTACGCCTCCATGGTTCTTAGACGACGTATCTGAGGATTTACCCTGTAACCCACCCAACTCTCCTGCTCATTCCCCTACGGAGACTCTCCATCCCACCACCACGGGTACCCCTCAGTACCTTAATATATGGTTTATGTCGAGTGAACCCTCACCCTCTCCTAGCACTACCCCCTCTGTTTCTTCAACAGGGGGCAACCACACTGTCACTGAGATCACTCCTCACGATCCATTATATTCTCATCGTTTCCAATGTGACGAAGAAATACTGGAAGAGCTACAACGCTCGGACTCTCCCTGGGACGCACTACATCATCGTGCTCTCTTCCTTCCACAGGACGCCCTCAGGCCTCCTAGCCACAATCCCATTTACGCGGTCGAAACTAAAGATTTTATCCCATCCGGGCCTATCGATTGGTTCAACAGTCCCATTCATGCACCCGACGCCTTTGAAGAAGGTAATCTGGACAACATTTCCCCCACCATCAAAATTGACATTTCCATTAAAGATGGCATCGTCGAGGAAATCATCATTGGAGCTGCTTGCACTCCTCAGGAAATTGTCGCTTATAAAGCCCTCTTCCAGGAATACAAGGATATCTTCGCCTGGTCATACACAGAGATGCCTGGCCTCGACCCATCTATTGTCGAACATCGCATCGACACCTGGCCTGACATCACACCAGTTCGCCAGAAACAACGACCGCTACACCTAGCCAAGGCCTCGGCTATCAAAGCCGAAATTGACAAATTACATACGGCCGGGTTTATTTACCCCATCGCTTACACTTCATGGGTTTCCAACCCTGTACCCATTGATAAAAAATAGGTCACTATTCGCGTTTGCACGAACTTCTGCGATCTCAATAACGCTTGTCCCAAAGACAACTTCCCAACGCCTTTCATCGATCAGATTATCGACGATTGCGCTGGCCACGAGGCTCTCTCCTTTATGGACGGATTCTCTGTCTATAACCAAATTCAAATCCACCCAGCCGATCAATATAAAACTGCCTTCATTACCCCATGGGGTACATTTGCATATCGTGTCATGCCTTTCGGCCTCAAAAACGCCGACGCAACCTTCCAGCGCGCGATGACATACATCTTTCATGATCTAGCTGAAATCATCCTCGCCTACTTGACGACCTCACCGCTCGATCCAAAAAATGCACCCAACATCTTGATGATTTACGAATCATTTTTCAACGGCGTCGTCAGTATAACATCCGCTTGCACCCCCTCAAGTGTGTGTTCTGTGTTACCGCCGGGCACCTCCTCGGTTTTATCGTTTCCCAAAGCGGTATTACCGTGGACCCCCTCAAAGTCCAAGCCATCACCGAACTTCCACCTCCTAGGAATTTACGACAACTGCAGAGTCTACAGGGCAAAGCCAACTTCCTCAAGCGCTTTGTTCCTGATTACACCATACGCGCACATGGTTTCCTTCGCTTACTACGTCACGACATCCCTTTTCATTGGGATGATTATGCCCAACAGTCATTTGACGATCTCAAAACAGCACTTTCTCAGGCACCTTTGATTAGTGCACCTGACTACAATCGCGACTACATTCTATACGTATCAGCATCAGTTGTATCAGTAGCCGGTGTCCTCGTCCAGCTTGGAGATGACAATCGTGAACATGTGATTTACTACGTTACTAAGAACCTCTCAGGGCCACCCTTGAAGTACAAACATGAAGAGAAACTTGCTCTAGCAGTTGTCCTCGCAGTCCAGAAACTGCGCCATTACATTCTGCTTCGCACCACAAAGGTCGTCGCAGATTCCAACCCTATGCAATACTTTCTCAGTCGTCGCCAAGTTAACGGAAAATTTACTCGATGGATCGTTATCCTTCAGGAGTACGACCTCAAGTTCTCAACACCTAAGAGTAAGAAGGCCCTCGTTCTCACCGAACTTGTCACAGCCCTTCCCTCTAACACCACCAGTCCCCCCATCAACACTGACTTTCCTGATGAACATCTCTTTTACATTGCCTCAGATGATCCTTGGTATGGAGACCTTCTCGTCTACCTACGAACCCAGAAGTTCGATCAACATCTATCATGAGATGATCGTCGGCGCATTCTCCATCAGGCCTCCCGCTATCTCCTCATCGGGGACATCCTATATCGGCGGGGCGTCGACACCATTCTTCGTCGTTGCCTGACTATTGACGAGGCCGACAGAGTTTTAAATGACTGCCACAGCAGTGCATGTGGGGGCCATCTTTCGAGTATATCCATGGCTCAGAAGATTATCCGAGCCGGTTACTTTTGGCCTATCCTGTTTCACGATTACATTCACGCCATGAAACGTTGTGAGTAATGTCAGCTCTATGCCAGCAAAGCCCGAGCTCCCCCCGCTCTTCTTCACCCTGTCATTACTGCGGGCCCCTTTTGTAAATGGGGCATCGACTTTATGACTTGTAATCCCCCCTCCAGCAATGGCCACAAATACATTGTTGTCACCGTTGATTACTTCACCAAATGGACCGAAGCTATGCCCACCTTCAACAACACCGCTGACACTGCAGCGCATTTTTTCTTTAACCACGTCATATCCCAGTTCAGAGTACCACTCCAACTCGTTTCCGACCATGGGAAACACTTTGAGAATGAGATCTTCGTCGAACTCTCTTCTCAGTTAGGCTTCTCTCACGAGTTCGCCTCACCATATTACCCTCAGTCAAACGGACAGGTTGAGGCAGTGAACAAAGTCCTCAAGACCATGTTACAACGCACGGTTAATAAACATAAAACCAATTGGCATCATATGTTATTTTCCATGCTATGGGCTTATCGAACGGTAGTAAATACCACTACGGGTTTCACGCCATTCCATTTAGTCCATGGGGTCGAGGCCACTCTTCCCATCGAGTGCGAAATTCCCACCCTCCGCACCGCAATTGAGCTATTACCTGACACTGCTCCAATGGAGCAGCGCTTGCTGAACTTGGATTCGTTGGATGAAGATCGTCGATCTTCATTACAGAACAACGAGGTAGCTAAAAAATGATCCAAAGCTACCTTTGATCGCCATGTCAACCTCTGTTCATTCCGCGAAGGCGACCTCGTCTTGGCCTATGATAACGCTCATGATACCTTTGGCCACGACAAATTTGAATCACTTTGGCATGGCCCTTACATCATCCAACACTGCCTCACCAAAGGCGCATACATCCTAGCCTCCCCCGAAGGCCTCTCACTTAAAGAACCCGTCAACGGGTTATATCTCAAGAAATTTTATGATTAGAAGTTGTCATTCTACTTTAGGTTACTTTTTCTTGTTTAGTGTTTTTAATATTTTTTCCTCCTACCCTCTCGTCTAAACTATCCTTTGTGCTATTGACAGATGACTCCTCCACCAACTTATCACATTGGTTACGCCGACGGCACCAGCCGTTGGACGCAAAATCTCGCTTCGGCTGCTTGGGCTCTCTATACCCCCTCACATGAAATGCTACATTCAAATGGCATATGTTTGGGGCCAGCAACCAACAACCAAGCCAAATATACTGCTGTCATTGGCCTCCTGGTCGACGCCCAGCATCATCATATTCGTCACCTTAGCGTCTTCCTCGACTCACAACTATTCGTTCTCCAGCTCAACAATGTGTACCGTGTACGCGATCCGTGCCTCTTCCGCAAATACCTGCAGGTTAGATTATTATCTCGACATTTTGATTCCATTACATTTACACATATTCCAAGAGAATTGAATCAAACAACAGATGAAATAGCTAACATGGTGTTAGATTGGCATATATTACATCAAGCTACACATACATAAACATCTCATACACCCTGTCACAGCATATAGATAGAATAGACATCATCATCATCAACAAAAAACACATGTAAACCACATTTGGATCTCAAAAACATGTATACTCATAGATATATATGGGCCCCTCAGGCCATCCGAATGTTTACATACAAAAAATATACATCGGCACGCAGGCCAGTGCCACATCTCGGTACAAAAATTGGCTCACCAGCCTATCAAAAAGGTATACAAAGTATATACATACATCAGGGTGCCTCTATCGCACCCCCATCTGCTCCTCCCTCAGGAGGAGGCGGTGGCCCACCCCCACTTGCCCCAGGTGGTGGCGGTGGAACACTTGCAAGACCCTCCTGCCCCGGCGGCAGGCGTCCACTAGTCATCGCGGTGAGCACAGCTGCTCGTCGCACTATACCCCGCCATGGTGGCGGTAACCCTATGCACTGCTCCAGGAACCCCTCGTCCTAGATACGGATCCACATGCCCTCAAGCACTTCCTGTAAAACCGTCTCCAGATGACGGCGTATATCATCCAACTCTACTCCGGCTGCCACTGGAGGCGCATGTGATGGCCCCGCACTAGGGTCATCGTATAGACGCCTCCTCGCCGGTCTCTCAGGATCTGTTGGTCGCCCCGCGGCCTCATCCTGCCAACGCCTCTCTCCACGCGGCAGTCGCTGCAACTCCACCTCACGCCCGCGAGGTGCCAAATTTGCACATGCACACAAGAACAAACACAATATCGTCTCAGTATCTATCATCATACATATAAACTGGTATATCAAAATCCAAACATAAACCAAAACATACAAAGCTCAACATACCTCGGTGATCAAAAACCTCCCTAGGAGGCAACACCATATCTGGATCATCCCGGAAGTCCACCTCAGCATAGGGGTACCGAAGTATGACCTGTGGCATCTGCCGCCAGATCTGCACCGCCTGCACCGTGAAATAATGTCCGCCTTCGCCACCACCGTGGTGAACCAAAATCTGATACCACCACCTCAGTCGAGGCTCTCGCACCCCAGGTGCCTCTAGAAGAACCCGCGGGCGCAGCATCGGCACCCTTTCCAAAAACCAGGCTACCAGAATAGAGTCGAACGCAAACTCTCCGGTGCCTGTGGACCGACAATAGTCCAGCTGCGTGATCATCCACGCGTGTAGTGTCAACCCCCACGCAAACTGCTCACGGCCCACCACCACCCTCTCCAGCAACAGCAGCTGGCCACCACTAATCCGTTGGGTCGCCAGTGACCCATACACCCGAACAATCATCGCCGCTATGCAACGATGCAACAGGGCATCTATACCACTAATACTCACTACAGTCCCCGACATGTAGTGCTCGCCTGAGCAATATCGCTAGGCGACCTCTGATAGTTGTGTACCCCTTGGCAGCACAGGCTCTGCTGGCAGCGGTGTCCCCTAGAAAGGGAGCCCAGTCAAGAAATATATATCCTCCACCGCAGTGAAGGGGATCTGCTCTCCTCTCACGAGGAAGCAGTGCAGATCTAGGCTCCACATCTGGAGCAGGAACTGGAGTAAATACTCTTGTGCCCATAACAACGGGCACTCAAAAAACTTTAGCAACCCAGCGGTTGCTAAAGCCGCTTGCACCGCAGGCTCTGCATTGGCCACAACATCTCGCAACTGCGACCAGTCTCGCTCACGCCATCGCACATCCATAGTCACCGATAGCCACCTGCACACAACACAAAGTCCTATATCAGCTTATGCAACCATCCAATGCATCACAAAGACTCATTTTTTCAACCCCCAACCTTGTCTCAAAGACGCGGTTTTCTTACCCACAGGCGCGCACGTATGCGCGCCTGTTTTCTATACAGGCGCACACATATGCGTGCCTGTTCATTCTATAGGTGCGCACCAACGCGTGCCTGTTCACTGCACAGGCGTGCTCATGGGCATGTCTTTACATCATACAGACGCTCTCACAAGCGCGCCTGTGCAGCTCACAGGCGCGCATTGGTGCGCGCATGTACAACTCACAGGCGCGCCCCTAGGTCGCGCCTTAAATTCCCCCTCACGCGCACCACTGCGCGTTTATTCAGTGGACAGGCGTGCACGTATGCGCACCTTCCATTGAATCACCCGTGCATGTGGGCCCACACCCTAGTCAAAATCCCCTAAAACCCCCTTGTACAGCCCCCCGTACCTACCCTGCCCAAAAATTAGAAACCTATTTTTATGCAGGATGATCAGACCACTAACCTGATACTCGCACACCGTCGATCGGATACCTCAAGCTCCCTGAATCACCCAATCTCCTCTGAATCTTCTCGAAAACTCACTATAGCAGCAGGTACAAATGAGGTGGCAATGTGGGCCCTACAACTATATATAGGCCTTTTGCCAAACTTCCACTCAACATTCCGGGAGCCCACGGTGTCCATTTTTCAAACTGTCTTCAGCCACGGGATCAGAATCCCGCCGCCTACATCATGGCCATCCCTGGGTCACTTTTCGGCCTAGGCCCCCGGGGTGCCTTTTTTTCCATATCATGGTCAGGTACGCACGCGCATAATCACATTTGTCAAATACATGCTTATATCTTTGATTCTCTTCAGATATTGTTCACTTTGGGTATTTGGTTGTTCTGTGTGCAGGTACTTAATCATCGGTCATTGACATTATCCCTTCAGGTATATATATTCAACACTGGCATGTAGTATCCCCCGTTGTATTGCATTTCCATTTCCAGTCACACCCTCCGATATTTACCTTTAGGATCATCCTTCACGACTCTGCAGTACTCACACCTCCATTTGCATCATCAGTACTGTAACCCGGTAGCATCCTCACCCACATGAGTTGTCCCATTCACAGCACCTTTTGGCACTTTCTAACACTCGTGCTGTTATTCATTACCCTTTAGGGATGGGAGTCCCGATAGTCTTTCATCATGTTGCAGATCAACCACATACTTCTTCTCCTCATTTTGCTAGCTTCCCATATGGACTCCCAGATCATCTCTTTATGGTTCTATTCTTTTTTACCTGCACCTCCGCAGGATCATGAACCCCCCATTTTCATCCACCATCAGTTTGCCCATCTGCGAACCTATCTTCATTTCACCTACCTCATACAGAAACTCACCAATGGGCCCCCCACCCTTCATCTATTTTCCAAGAAATTTCTGCCCTCCCTGGGGCACTCATTTCACACTGGGGCACCCGTTTCTGTATTTGTACATTTTTCCCAAAATTATTCATTATTTATTGTACAAACGCCTTTATTTCCAGTCATTACATTTTCTTTTGTTGTCACCGTTGGCGACTTGCTTTCTTTTTTTGGCCACATGCAACCCATGTCACCCTTGGTTGGAGCATTACTTATCATCTACCCTTGCCGGCATCGTCCATATCTTCAGAGTACTCCATAGGTCACTTACCTCTACCCTCTGAATTTGTTCACCTTGTCCCGTCTCTGGCACAACTTATCCTCGGTCTTGGCGTCCCTCCGACACTCGACCTTGTCACACAGTTGCGGCCATTATTTATCTCATACATCCTCCAGCCAAGGGCAGTCTTGAGTCTTCCCACTTCTTGACTTCGTTCATGTACCTCTGCCCCTTATTCACCTCAGTAGATTCCACGGAGCCCTTTGCTCCTGGGAGTCGCGTCCCCCTTTTTGTCGACATCATCACAATTTTCCAGAAGGGCGACAGTATCTTGATTCTCATTTTTCATTCCATGAGAGATCTCGGATGGCACAGGGGGAAACACCATTGCTCCCTGATGTCGTTGACCCCCATAACATTCGACGCCAACACTTTCTCATGTTGTGGTGGGTCTTACTTTGTGACTATTGCAGTTATTCTTATCATTTTCCGAAGACCTCTGAACTTGGTCAGGCCATCAATGCCCACATCACCATCGTTGCTTATGACCGCGATCATTGCCTGTTGTTCAGAGTATGTTCCTTTGTAGAATTTTCTTCTGCCTTTATCATTACCACCCCTGAGGGCACTGCAGTTGTCTACACCAACACTTCAGTCATCTTTTATCAGAGTTACATCACACGAGCATGGGGCATGCCCGCCTCGTTTGTACACAGTTGTATATTGTTGTGCACCTTCTGGAAGGTCGGGTTCTACCAGTTCCTCTCTTCTCCAAAGGATTGCTCTACATGGTCCCACTCTTGCTCTCTCTTACCACCACATTCCTAGTAAAAGAAACATTGATGGATTTCGGCTATACGTATGCTCCTAACCTCATCCATCAGGGGGCATTTGTTATCACTGAAATTTTGTCCGCACATGGTGACAAGAACTCAACATCGTCAAAACAGGAATGAAGTCATTCATGGCACTAGATTAATTTCACAGCATTGCAAAAGGGTCAAAAACTATACAAAGTGACCAAAAAATTGAAGGGCGCTTTACAGAAGTTTGATGCGCGCGCACATGCGTGTTACAGAAACGTACCATGCGCGCACAACGCGCGACTATTAGTGCAAAAACCCGCGCACCTACTAAATGGCGCATTTATTGAATTGGTCGACCTTCCAACCACTTATGGACCAGCTTCCAACCTGATTTGACCATCAAATCTGAGCTGAATCCGCATGGTAGGCTGGTCAAAGACCTAATTGAGCCCTAAAGAGCCTCTTTTCACACTTCAAAGGGGTTACATAATCACCCAATGCTATGCTATAAAAATCCATGAGGAACCATCATTTTCTCAAGGAATTTCATGTATTGTTATGCTGCTAAGATTGTTAAGGACTCACTCTTTGACAATTACACATTTGGCACCATTTCATAGAGCTATCCACCTCTCTCTTGAGTGGGTATGCTTGGAGTTCTTTCACCATCATTCTCATGTTCTTATTGTAAGGAGAGCAAGTTTGTGAGGGACTCAAGAGCCTTCCATTGGAGAAAGGAGGAACCATAGTTCCCTTTCTTCATTGTGCTTTGGATTTCATCAATTGATCAACCTAAAAACATTGGTGATATTGGTCTTTTTGTGATTTTATTTCTTTATTCATATGCTCATAGTTTTAGTTTGTTTTTATTTAATTCTTGTTTATAGTTCTATTTTATTTTCTCTAACTCTTTCCTACACAGCTGTCATGCTCTGCAAGACCCAACAGGGCATGTAAGCACTCTCAATTTTCTCACCAAGTGACGAATAGAGTGCAAACAAACATTTCTCCTCGAGGACTCTCCACCATCCATTCAGATCTTCACGATCTCCCCTCCTGGATCTATGCAGTGTTAAAGCCTGCACTCCTACCTCAAATCGGACGGTTTGCGAGATTCTCCACTGCAATCCAACGTTCAACGGTGTTCTTCCTCCTGAGCATTTACTCGCTTCAGACTTAGAAGATTTTCTAAGTCTTCGAAGACTCGGTCTTCGCTTCTTCCAGGGAATGAGTTCCTAGATCTCGATAACACTTTCCGAAGTGTTGTTCCTCCTGAGCTTTATCTGGTTCAGACTTCAATTTCCCGCGCACTCCTTACATCTAAGGGATTTTGATAACTCAGATCCACGGTATTTCTCGCTGAGAAATTCCTCTTGATTTCCTCACGTTCCTCTCTGGCTCGATGCACACCTTGCAGAGCTTCCAATGAACAGAAACAATTGAAACTGGACAAATTCACAGTTCCATCCACTTGTTCATGAAAACAAAAATGACAGGAAAACACACACAGTCCACATACCATACATTTGGATCAATTTTCCTTCTATTCTATTCACAAGTGCCCAATGGCTACATAATACATTCAAAATTACAGTAACTCAAAAAACTGAGAGCTCCTGCTAACTCGCAGTTCTCTCTTACAACTAATTCCTCTCTGTATTACAGCTTACCCCAACTGGGCGTACAAACTTCTACTTAACTAAAAAATGTTTCTAGGGTTTCCCCTGGCTACTTGCCTACTCTAAAATTCATCCTGCGCTATCTTCGTTCAATCACATTCCAGAGCCGAAGTGGAAACTCCTGCTCTGTTTACAATTTCAAAACTTGCCTCAAAGGGTAAAATTCGACAATGGTTCAAGCGTGCCTCCAAAGGTAAATTTCGGCACTGAGTGAAGGCAGATTTCAAAATCAGTTGTAACTGCCCACGTTGAAGTTCTGAAAGAAATCTCATGTGTTGAGTGGTCTCACCTCTGCGCACTTGCCAACGATGCTTCTGCATCAGAGCCTTTTCTTCACGTCTCGAAAAATCAATTCCTGTGACAAAGGTATGCCCGTGTCCATGTTGAAAACCCAATGGCATGGCTTGCTAGTAGTCTTGAAACAATTCGTGATGTGTGAAAGCCATTTTGGTTTTGTTTTTCTATATCATATACGTTTTCTTATGAATTTCATTGGGTTTCAATTAAATATGCCCTATTACCTGTGGAGAAGCTTGTATAAAATGGAAAAGAGGTATAAAAGACAACAATTGGATTCAAGCTTGTTTCACCACGGCTTAATAAAGATACTATTGGTACATCAATTGAAGTTACAAAATGATGACTGGAACATTTTCCTGACCTGAAACGGTTTCATTGACTCCAATATTGTAGAGGTTGACAAACTTATGATAGAGGAAACCATAGTTCCTACCAGAGCGGTCCCTTCACCTACACAGGCCTTTGTTACGACCACCCTCAGTAAGACTATACCTGACCCACAAGTTGCTGAGCAGAGCCATGAACAACACGTACGTCCCAACGCATGGTGATATCGATTTAGGTTTTAAAACTAAAAGGGAAGGTAGGTTGATCTCAAGGAAACAATGAAATAAATCAAACCCTCATGTGAGCTGGATCAAAACAATCAAGATCCATGAGAGCTCAGATTCAGAGATCGACAGATTCTTGGTCGAAGAAGACCCTCCTTCCTTCCAAGCAGATCCCGACCAGGCTTACAATTTCATGGATAATTTGCCATACTGCTTGAAGCACAATCAAGGATTTCCAGATATCAAGTTTGATAACAAACCTAAAGGCAACAGTGCACACAGTCTGGCACTCAACCGTGGGTATTCTCAAACAACCGTCATAGATTCACAATGTAAAACTTGTATGTTCTGGATTGACAAGTATTACACAGACATACCCATTTTACAATCACAGGTCAAAACCCTTACCGATCTAGTTGACCCCCCAACAGATGAAAATCATAGGCTCAAGTCCATTATTCAGAGACAAGGAAAAAGTCTGAAAACAACAGGGAACATCATAGTAAAAAATGTCGAAAGTGTCACAACAATTATCAATTCTGAGATCATGTGAATCGATTTGATTTTCCAGTTAAAGGTAAAGATTTGTTTTTGTCTTAAAATAGTGTTACATTCTTGTTCATAGAATAAATTAGATTTTGTTGCTAAAATAAGACTAGCTATAGAATCACCAAATTCTGCAGCGAGTCTATTCTTATTCGAAATTTGGAAAATATTTGTTAAATGTATATCTAAATTTCTTTATTTCGTCTTTTTATTTCAAGATATTTGGGAGTTTATGGAGACAAAATGATCTGGAGCATTTTTGGGCTTATTAGCCATATCCATGGCTCATTTTTGTGTAAACAGGAACAAACTCTTTTTAATTTTTAGACATTTAGTGTGATCTGGGGTGGTTATATTCCCCCTTATTTTTGTAATCAGTAGATGCTTGTAGAGATTTGATCTTATCTCATAAGATAAGACAGTTAGCTTTTCTGAACCCTTTAAAAACTCATATTAATTGTAATCAAGACATCTTGGCCTAGGGCTGAAGTATGGACAATTAATTCACAGACTTGAATGGAACAAAAATACATATTACAGCTTTAGCTTCTTGTGTATGGTGTCTTAGTTTAAGTTTTGTTTATCTTGATATGATAATAGGTGTTGATAGCTTTTGTCTTCATGCTTTATTATGAGTTGGGATAATTCATTTATAAATGTTGTCCATATGTGATGCTTCAGATATTATATAGGGTGATCATCTATTCAACTCAAATGATGAGATTTATCTTTAATTTGTTGTTGAACATTTAAATGCAAAGTTCTTACAATAAGATTTATCTCACTGTAATTGCTTGTAAATCATAAGATCACTGTGACTATTTGTATTATACGTTATGTTATTGAAACTCGGTTTCCAACACAATGTTTCGCATTTATTTGGAAAAATCTTAAGGTTCGTTGCAGGTTTACCTCTTGGACAAGGTGGATGGATATTCTCTATTATACAGACGTTGGATGCATGCCGATTAATTCATTAATAGGTTAGTTCTTTTCTTTTTGTCGTTTGTTTGTTTTCGAAACTCTAATATATGGTATGGATTTGACCATCCACATACTCCTATTTCATAGCATATTTTTCTATTTAATCTTAGATTAATAAAGAAAAAACAAAAGATAGCTTATGTACTTTCTTTATTTTCTTTCGTTAAAGCAACCATCTTTACATAGATTTTCGTGAGTTTAGATTAAAACCCGCAACTTGTATATCATGCACATAAATAAGATAGACAAACCTGTTTTGTAAATACTATCTACAATAGTTATATGTACATGTATATATATTGAGTGGTTATTTAATAGTTATCTCTTTTATTTATTTTATTTGTTTCTTCTAGGACTTTTAGATTGGCTAACAGAGCCATTAAACATGTCAGAATGAGTTATACCAAACGACTTGGGTTATTTAGACAACCCTGGACAAGACTCGTTCTTCCAATTGATGGACAGTCATTTTCGCCCGTCAACAAAAACCTAGCTCTCCATTTAAATACAATTAAGATTGGGTTGAATTTGCAGAGTTTAGATATTTAGTTAAAAATAAATGGGAGAATTATCATCTAGATTCCAACATGCCAGCCAATTCACAATTTGTGAACTCCCTTCAGAATCTAAAAAGGTTTGTGTTGGTTTGGACCAAGGAGAGAAGGAAAGATAATGATCAAGGTCTCTATCAGATAGAAGAAGTCCTAGCAGTCACTTATGACCAATTTCAGTCAAGAAATGGTAGCCAAGTGGAGGTGGATGAGTGTTGGTAGTTGAAAGCTCATAGTTATGCACTGTTGGATTACTGAGAGGAGGGGTGAATCAATAATAAAACAATATAATCCTTTTTAACCATATAATCCAAGTTTTATATCAATGTAGCATTATCATCCAATAACTGCAGAGTAAATAAGAAATGAACAAATGAAAAATCATACACATACACATACACAGTACACCAGTGTTTTACGTGGAAACCCAAAGTGGGAGAAAACCATGAAATGATTTTTCTTATATGTCTTGAAGAATTACATTCATTGGAAGCACCAACTTCCTTTGTTTTCCAGCTGCAACTAGAAGGAGGCTCCAAACCCCTAGTTTCTAAGGCTACAACCTGAGGGAATCTCCAGCTCCCCAAGTCTCTGGCTACAACCAGAAGGAGGCTACAACCCCCTATGATCTCCGGCTACAACCAAAAGGTGGCTAAAACCACCCGTCCTTGCCCCGTCCAACCGTCCTGAAGTCGAAGTAGAATGATGGAACCAATGTCACACTATCACAGTGAGATATACCATTGTAAACCTGTACCAATAAACATGAACCATGCATCAACCTGTACCATAAACAAGTGCATCAACCATGCACCAACCTGTACCAAACAACCTGTAATCAACCTGTACCATAAACAATTGCATCCAACCATGTACGAAGTATGTACCAATCATGTATCAACTACTCATAAACTATGACTCATCAATATGTACCAGCATCATCAATTATACACCTCATGTATGTGCCAATTCATCAACTACTTGTCTCAACCATCTACCCAACATGTACCTCAACCAAAAGCACTCATAAATTTCATCATCCAAATCTGATTTTTAATTTTGTAATAGACCTGGTGTATATGATCACATACATGCAAACCTTCCTTAACTTTAACAACAAGAGACTATCATTTTCATCAAACTTTTCTTTAGTCTCACATGACTAGTTTTGGATTAGTCAACAACCCTAACTTGAAATAATCATAACTATGTACCTATAATGAATAAAGATCTAAAAATAGTACACAATATTCTTCAGTGTGTTTTATGAAATTCCTCCAGGTGTCACTACTTGGAACCTCTCAGAAAAAGAGTTATAGCAAAAATGGCATACCTTGTTGAATTCTAGCTTATTCTAGAGAGCGAACTTGTAGAGCGTGCCCCACATGAATATTTGTTGTATGGATCTGAAACTTTTACACATAATAATAAAGACTATACTCTAACAAACACATTTGGTCTTACTTAATTTGGATCTGTTATGAATAAGTTATGACATTTTTACCCGAAACCCATGTTTTAGACTAGTTTCAGGACTAGCCACAAACCCTATTTTCCATGGAGTGTAACTAGAAAAATACAATGACCCACAAGATGAAATTCGTACCACAAATTTTTGGATATGTTTTACCAATGTCCTATCAATTTCACGATCTGAATCCTTTTAGAAAAAAAATTATTGAGAAAATGGTGAGGTGACCTGTAAATAACATACCTTAGAAAGCATCATCAAAATAATTTATCCTCCCTTGAATTTTGGCCTTCTTTACTTCACCTTCCCTCTGAAATTTGGCTTAGATATAATTTTATTACCTCAGTCACCTGTAGATATTCAATATTCTCAAGTGTGATTAAAATGGGAGAGCCTTGCCTCTTATTTATACTCTCAAAGTAGCTTCCTTAGAAGCATCTTCTAGGTCACTTTGCCCACATAGCCACTTTGTCCACATAGTCACCTATGTCCAACTTTTCTCAATTTGTCACTTGTCCATGTATCCAATAGATGCTTGACCACTTAACCCATTTTTCTCATTTTAGGTTTAACCTTCTTATAACCACTTTCCATAATAAGTTCTCCATTTACTTTATTATTTAAATAATCCTCCTTGACTTTGTCACTACACTTTATTATTTAAATAATCCTCTTTGACTTTGTCACTTCACTTTATTATTTACATAATCATCTTTGAATTTGTCACTTCACTTTATTATTTACATAATCCTCTTTGACTTTGTCACTTCACTTTATTTCAAGGGATTACCTTCTAACCATCTTAAACCACTTTCCTTATTTTAGGGCTAACCCTCTTCTAACCACTTGTCAATTTAGTAATTTCTCCATTAAATTTATTATTTAAATACTTTATTTTGTATTCAATTTGAATTATAGTACACTCATCACTTTGCTTTATTATTTACCTTCTAAAAATATCTTAAACCACTTTGACTTCTTTGACTGTTTGGGGCTTCTAGATGACTCATGAGGGTTCTCCAACTTCACATGGCCATAACTCTCTAACCGTGAGGAGTTATGTGACGTTCCACATACCAATAGAAATGGCATGACATGTACTGTCCATATAGAATAGTATTACCTACAAATATATCAAAACTCATACCGTTATCTATCAAACAAACTTGGGTCCATTACTCAAACTTGGGTTCTCCAACTTCCTTCAAGGGTTGACATCAATGACAACCAACCTTAATCAACAATCTCCCCTTTTGGCATTGAAGGAAACACTCTGATGCAATATTTAAATCATGTCATGCAATACTGAAGTTATATCGCTCATGCTCCCCCTGGAACCATGCCTCTGTCCTCTACATCTGATAAATCTCTCCCCCTTTGTCATCAATGGCAAAGGTATTTTTCCATTCAGGGTTTCTCCCCCTAACTGAACTATCCTCTTTATGGTGCTTCCTCATGTACATATAAGACATATAATATAAGAATTCAAAAGCATTCATTTTGGAGTAGAAATAACTCTGAGTATCTAGCGAAGATACTCAAAGGCTTCCCATGGAAGTGGTTTTGTAAAGATGTCTTCCACTTGTTCTTTTGTGCCCACATATTCAACTCTAATGTTCTTTTATGAAACCTGTTTCCGTAGAAAGTGATATTTTATTGGAATGTGATTCGTCTTGGAGTGCATCACTGAGTTCTTTGAGATACTGATGGCACTTGTATTATCACAATAGATTGGAATGGGATCATCATACTCAACCTATATATCTGTCAGAGTTTGTTTCATCCAAAGAACCTGTGTACAACATGATGTTGTTGCAATATACTCTACCTCGGCTGTAGATAAATATACTGATGATTGTTTCTTTCTTAGCTATGATACTAAACACTCACCCAAGTAGAATGTTGCTCCACTGGTGCTTCATTAGTCATCAATACAACCTGCCCAATCTACATCTGTGTAGGAAATAAGTGATAGATCGTTTCCTTTTGGATATCATAATCCAAACTCTTATGTTCCTTTGAGATATCTGAAAATCTTCCTCACTGCTAATACATGTGATTCCTTTGGTGCTTCTTGAAATCATGCCACTTGTCCAACTTCCTGCATTACATCTGGTCTAGATGCTATCACATA
>JASDQU010012927.1:204193-218179 GCA_032191745.1 Picea mariana | reverse complement strand
TTGTATAATTCATTTGCTTTTTCTCGCTCTTTCATTAAGTTTCCCAATGGTTAATCAATACATGCAAATAATAACTCAACCATAGTCATTTCGAAAAATCCTGACGGATCACAAGAGTCCGAAGTGGAAAAAGTCGAGCCCCAAGCACAAGGAACCGAAACGGCTAATAAAATTACGCCTTCAACCAATACCATGAGTAGTAAAGCGGTCCAGACGAATAAATCAGAAAGGAAGGATTCAGAAGTCTCAACCAAAGAAACAGGCAAGGTGAGTGGAACTTTCAGTTTTGAAAACGAGATAAATAAAATTAAGATACCAATCCCTCTGGTAGAATTAGCAAAAAAACCCATTTATCGGAAGCAGATTACCAAAGTGATGGGTGTCTTAGAGCAAGAAATCCAGTCTGACGTTTTAAACCTGGAAGATGACAAACCTAACATCACTTTTGGTCCGCATTTTGAAGGGGGAAATGATACTATCACTCCCTTTTATATCACTTTAAATGTATATGACCAATTGCTACATAATTGCATGTTAGACTCCGGAGCCTCCCACAACGTTATGCCTAAGATTATCATGGAAAAATTGGGTCTTCAGATCACCAGGCCTTATGGATACCTTTACTCTTTTGACTCGAGAAGGGTGAAGTGTATGGGAATGATAAAAGACTTAGTAGTTACCCTGACACAGGTCCCGATTAAGAGTATCTTGATGTATGTGGTTATTGCAGATATTCCCCCTAAGTATGGCTTACTGTTGTCTAGGTCATGGGGAGCCAAGCTAGGGGGTTCTCTTCAGTTGGATATGACATTCGCCACAATTCCTGTGTTTGGTAGTCAATTTACTCGGTTGTACAGAGAAACGAGATTAGCATATACAGTGAGCGACCCTCAAAACCTGAACAATTTCCCTATTTACATTGCGGATCAAGATCTAGGAAATTGTATCTTGTCTTTTGATGATGGTCTAGATGGTTGTCTGGAGGAAAACGATATAGAGCAGGAAGAGTCAAGTTACATGACAGAAGATCTGTGTAGCACCGGTGTCTGGAAAATGTATTTTGACGGTGCCTCATCTTGTGAAGGGGTTGGTGCAGGGGTGCTTTTAGTGGCTCTCAAAGGAAAGTTTGTGGTTCCTTTTTCTTACAGACTGCAGTGGGATATAGATTATACTAACAACGTCTGTGATTATGAAGCGTTGGTCTTAGGATTAGAGGCCGCTAAGAAGTTAAAAATAAATAACTTAGAGGTATATGGAGATGCAGAGTTAATAGTCAAACAGATAAATCGACAGTACCAAGCCAAGCATCCCAGATTAAGATCTTACAGGAATTGTGCCTGGGATCTCATGGAAAACTTTTTCTCGTCCGTAAATGTCCACTTCATCCCGCGCGCAGAGAATTTACATGCTGACGCATTGGCTAAAGCAACTTCAACCTTCTCTCCTCCCATGACTTTCAAATTGAAGTATCACATTGAAATCAGACACAAACCATCTATACCAGACAATATCCAACACTGGTAGGTCTTTGAGGATGACAAACAAATTAAGAAATTTCTTGAAGCAGTGGGTGAATTCTCTAAAACTCATGCAGACCAAGAAAATCAAAATGACCCAATTTGGATCATGCAAGAAGGGTAAGATTCTAAAGCTTTCCAAGAAAAAATTGCGGATCATCATATGTTGGTCCTTAAAAACAACCAGATTCTGAAAGGATTGATTCCTTTAGAAAGACTTTTTGATCAGAACGACGTACCTGTAAAATCCACTTTACAACCCCAACCGAAAGAAGTGGAGGACTGTGATATAGGAACTAAAGCAGAATCCAGGATAGTAAAAATATCCAAGTTCCTTCCTCCCGAAATAAAAAGTAAGTATAAAGACCTACTCAGACAGTATAAGGACATTTTTGCCTGGTCTTATGATGAGTTAAGAACATATGACACTTCCGTAATTGATCACAAGATACCCTTGAAGCCTGAGGTCAAACCATTTAGGCAAAAGCTTAGATAGATCAACCCCATTTTGTTACCTGTGATCGAAAAAGAAGTTAAGAAACTTTTAGATGCAAAAATAATCGTACCTCTGAGATATTCAGACTGGGTAGCAAACCTGGTCCCGGTCAGGAAAAAGAATGAGAAAATCAGACTGTGTGTGGATTTCCGAAACTTAAATAAGTCGTCTCTCAAGGACAACTATCCGTTGCCCAAAATGGACCATGTGTTAGAAAAAGTAGTTGGAGCAAACCGAATGTCTATGATCGACGAGTTCTCTGGTTATAATCAAATCGCCATGAATGAACAAGACAGGGAAAAAGTTGCTTTCACCACACCATGGGGTACGTTCATGTATGACAAAATGCCTTTTGGTTTGATGAATGCAGGGGCCACATTCCAGCGTGCTATGGACATCGCTTTCATAGGAGAAAGGGATAAGTTCATAGTCATTTACCTTGACGATTTGACGGTTTTCTCTAAAACTGACGAAGAACACTTGATGCATCTTAAACAGACTTTCAAAAAATGCCGCAGGTTTGGTCTATCTTTAAACCCAAAGAAATCACATTTCGCCATGTGGGAAGGTAAGCTTTTGGGTCATATCGTATCTAGGGATGGAATCAGGATTGATCCTAAGAGGATTGAAGCAATAGATACTATAAATATTCCCAGAAATGTAAAAGAGATTCAATCTTTCTTAGGAAGAATAAATTTTTTACGAAGGTTTATCCTGAATTTCGTTGAGATTGTAAAATTGATCACAGGTATGTTGAAGAAGGATATTGAAGTAAAATGGACGATCGAGGCCAAAGCATCGTTCACACATATTAAGAAAGTCATAAGCGAGGCACCTGTGTTAGCAAGCCCCAACTATCTAAAAGATTTTCTGATCTTCTCATTTGCCTCCGAACACACTATCGCTGCGGTGCTCCTACAAAAGAACAAAGAAGGATTTGAACAACTGATCACCTTTTTCAGCAAGAGCCTTAGAGACGCAGAACTGAAGTATGATATAATAGAAAAACAGGCTTACGCCATGGTAAAAGCATTAAAGGCATTTAGAACGTATGTACTACACTCAAAGATAATTGCGTACGTGCCTACCATTTCTGTGAAAGATATATTGGTACAACCAGACAACGATGGAAAAAGAGGGCGATGGCTCGCCAAAATCCAAGAATTTGATCTGGAAGTCAAACCGACCAAATTGATAAAAGGGCAAGGCCTGGCCAAACTCTTAGCTAAGTCGAATTTCAGAGCCCTAGATATCAATTGCCTGCAGGAAGGGGACGAAGACATGAACCTAAACGAGTTGAATGATGAAACAGGTCCAAACAAGATTGAAGAGAAGTTCATAGCGTCAGGCTAGTACAGAGACATAGTGTCATACCTGCTAACTCTAAAATGCCCAAATGAGCTATCACCATCTAAAGCTAGGACTTTAAAACTCCATGCAGTTAAATATTGTATTGTCGAAAGTCAGCTATATTGGAAAGATCCACTCGGTTTCCTGCTAGTCTGTTTAGTCGAATCAGAAACTCAACGGGTTATAGAGGAATTTCATGAGGGAATCTGTGGGGGGCATCACGCTTGGAGAGCTACAACTTACAAGATTCTAAGGGCTGGGTACTACTGGCCAAAACTTTTCTCGGACGTTAATGCCAAAGTGCGTGCCTGCAACCCTTGTCAACTATTTGCAGGTAAATAGAAGCTCTCGGCACTGCCTTTAGTTCCAGTCAAATCTGAAGCCCCATTTCAGCAATGGGGTCTAGACTTCATAGGCGAGATTAATCCCCATTCCAGTGCTCAACACAAGTGGATCTTAACCACAACAGATTATTTTACTAAATGGGTGGAAGCGATTCCAACCAAAAGGGCAACAGACTCGGTGGTAATCGATTTTTTAGAAGACAATATTTTTTCTAGATTTGGATGCCCCTGAAAGATAGTTACTGACAATGCCCAGGCCTTTAAATCTATGGCTATGATTAGCTTCTGTCAGAAGTATAACATCATTCTCGGCCATTCCATAGCATATTACCCCCAGGGAAACGGATTGGCCGAATCATCGAACAAGAGCCTGGTAAATATAATCAAGAAAGTATTGGATGAAAATAAAAGGTCTTGGCATGTGCACTTAAAATACGCATTGTGGGCAAATCGCATAAGAAAAAAAGGCCAATCGACATTTCGCCTTTTCAAATGGTATATGGGATTGATGTTGTGCTACCTATAAACCTAGCGCTCCCAGTGATGAAGTTATGGCAAGATCAAAATGAAGAACCCAATCATGTCACCAGAAGGATAAATCAACTGATCAAGGTTCAACAGCATAGAGTCGAAGTAGATGAAAAGATGCAGAAGTACCAAGATGACATGAAGGCATTATTCGACCGCAAAGCAAAGGACAGATATTTCCTCCCAGGTGATTTAGTGTTAAGGTGGGATGCAAGAAAGGAAGAAGCAGCAAAACATGGTAAATTTGACCACCTCTGGTATGGGCCATTCAGGGTCTCGGCTTTGGAAGGAAAAAAATCTTTCCTACTGAAAAATATAGATAGTGAAGTCCTCAATGCCCCTGTCAATGGGCAGTATCTAAAGCATTATATGATGTAACAGTTTCCAGATTTAAAATAAATAAATAAATAAAATTATATATATATATTGTGTACATGTATATATTTTTCATTTAAACATTGCTCTTTATTTTCTTTTTTCGTTCATGAACTTTCGACACATTTCAAATAATCTTCGTATTTGCCTCTTACAGGATTCCAGCTGCACACAAAACGACAGGAAAATTAATCCGAAAGTTGGTCTCAGAAATAAATCAGCTTAAACAGGTGATATCCAAGAAATTTGATATTTTGCAAAGAAATTGAAACGAAAAGGTATAAATGAGTTTTCCTAAAGGAAATGTTTTAAAGGAATATTAAAAGAATTTGAGGTTAACGTCATTCAAACAACAATATCGTCTGAACTGATAAATAACAAAATTGTTTCTTTGTTTAATCAGAAGTTAAAACAAATTAAATAATTCACCAAATTTAAAAACAGTCGGTCAAAGTAAAGTATCCTCGAAAAATATCTACATGAGTCAGTTTCGAATTTTTTGACCTCCATATTTTCAGTCCGTAAGTCACCGCTTGTCACCCTTTTCTATCCCTGGGTTTACCTTTCGAAAAGTCAACATCTTTTTGTTTCGCATAAGAAGGGATAAGAGTTTTCGTTTCAACCTTGTGAGCTTCAAAGAAGATTGCGAAAAGAGGGCGGGTCTTCACAACTCCTTGATCCCCTACTAAACAAACAGATGTCTAAAGTGATCCTAACTTTCCTAGGTTTTTCAACAACATCAGAGGATTGAGGCTTGCTCAAATAGAATACCCTGAGAAAGTTATTTTCCCCTTTCCCCCTGAGAACAAAGGTGTTGTGAAGGTCAAGGGAAGGTTGGTACTGAGTAATCAAAGTAAGTTGACAGACATATAATGCAAAATATTACACAGATATCAGCCCTGATACAAACTGATTGCACCCATCTTCGTGCTCTAAAAAGAAAATTATAAGACAGGTGGTGAAAGGAAATTCAGAAATGATTGCCCCCACCTAGTCCAAGAGACAATGAAAGGAAATTCAGAAATGATTTCCCTCGTCTCAACATTTAAATGCACAAATATATTCCGAAGTGGTGAAAGGAAATTCAGTAAAAGGGGGCCATATAACTTCACTGGGGTACTGAACAGGCTCGCTGGCAGTGAAGCAATATCTGAGATATATGTAAGGCTGTTATACATGAATATCACTCTACTCTGGTAACCAATACTTTTTAAAACCTGATCCACATCCCAAATTCAGACGGGGCTTCCCAATTTAAAAACATATAATCTTCTTCTTTTGATGCAAGCTAATAGTCACAAGATCTGTTGGGTCTTCTGGAACTGTTTTGATTGTCTTAAAGCAGACCTGGATTTAGTAGCAGGAAAGGGAAAGTCGTGAAAGGGACTACAACTAAGTTTAAAAAGAATATATGAGTTTGAAAAAGCTTTTCAAGGTAAAGAACGAAGTCTCTTTCCTCCTTCGATACCCTGTTCTCAAGAACCTTTTCGCCTGATTGAAGCTATTCACTCCATTTACCCAATATTGGCACGTGGTATACTGTTCTTCCCACCTTACAAGAAAGTGGGATCCCTAGTTCAAGCCTATGTTCGAGCCGCCTTTGTTTTTTCTAGCCCATCACAAGTTTCATTTTTTAATGCTCAAAATTGAAAGATGGTTTTCGTATTTTCCGTCTGTGGTTTCAAAGTCTCTGAAGCTTTATCACGCAAACAACAATGATTATTGTACTCTCGTGGTGAGTCCTACCTTTCGTAAAAATGTTTCCTGTTTTGATTCTACCTCGGGATCTTTTAGGTCGGATGCTATAAATCACATGGTTCACATGTCTCAAGCAACGAAACAGCAAAATCGTTTTAATTTTTCACCCAGGGCAGTAACAGGAGTAAAGTTTTCCTAAACCATGATTAAATGTCATCGGGTTTTCGCACCTTGGCATTCACCAAATCCAAAAGTTTATTGTCTTAGCCCCGATAGCCGAGAACACGAAGTCTTTATTTTAGTAACCCATGTCAAGGTTAAAAGTAAAAACTAAACCATGGTAACGTTCTATTGGCAATTCGCCACTCGGCATTTTCTTTTTTAAAAGTTATACTGTCTAAACCCCGACTCATGAAATCACGACAAGGGTATGAACGTAATTAATTAATCACTTAATTCGAGTTTATCTTCCCTTTTAATTAAGTCGTATTATCGCGATCTCGCGGTTTCGCAGCTCGGCATGCAAACTTCCCGGAAACTTACCTTCGAAGCTCCGAGTCGCGATATGGCAAATATAAGTAATTACGAAGTCAATTAAGCACCTAATCACAATTGAGGTTTTGTTAACCAAAATCTATCATCGCAAATTCGGGGGTTAGAGGTTCAAAGAGTTAAAGAAAAAATTCTGATACAACGAGTACCGAAAGATAAATTAATGTTGGTAAAACCTGATTAATTAAGCTAAATCAATTTATCCCGTGTTTTGATGCTTGCACATTTTAAAAGGTAGCGGTATTCCTTCCATGCGCCAGCTGACATTTCAAATCGCCAAAATTTATGGCATTAATTAGGAAATAGGGCAAATCGATGAATAAAGATCATATTTTTATGGCAAAATTTATTTCTAAAAACGATTTGACAGGCATGTTCTGAAAGGTACCAAGTTTTCAAATATATATAAGAGTTGTGGTTCATTATAACAAATGCATTTTCATATTACGCAGAGCACATTTTCTCAGTAAGTTAACTTTTGTATGTATACGTATTTTTATTGCAGAAGAGATAAAGAAAAATCACCAGGCATGGCCCCGCGAAAGGCATTCAAGGAAAATGTAGAGGTTTCGGGACAAGGTTCGGAAAATGTTGCTGATACTTCACCTCGAAGTATCGACTCGGTCCCGAATTGGTCATTCATTTCAGATGTTCTGCAGGCTGAATTGGTGGATTATTCCGATGACTTCAGCGACAATGAAAAGGATGACATAACCACCAAGTATAAGATCATCATTCAATCTGGAATGCATAAAGTAGTATCCAGGCCACGATTGCTTCCATATTATGACATGGTCCGATGGGCATTAGACCATGTGGACATACCAACCAGAACCATCATGAATGAGCAGAAAGTCACCATCAGGACTTTCAGGCCAAACATCTGCAAGCCATGTATAAGCTACCCACAATGTCCGACTATACATATGGCGCTGAATTCTTGGACGAGTTCAAGCAAAAGGAATGTGTACAGTATGATAAAACCATGTCCAGATTAATAAAAGATTGGGTTTCGCATGCCGCGAAGTTCAGGGTTGTTAGCCACATCATATATTCAATAGCTTCCCTAGAACCACTGTACAAGTATGTAGCTATGATGACATGCAGGCTATATGGGAGAGAGGACACCTACCATTTTTTTCTTCCCTGGGTGCCTCTAATGTTCCAGGTCATCGAAGGCAGTTCCTTCGACCGGGCGAAAATGTTGTCCAATAGCTTGACCAGTCGAATCACAGAGTATCGGGCGCAGAAAGAGGGCGGAAAGGGGTCTTCATTTTTCATGTCTGCATGCATTATGGACGCCGTGTTTTTTTTAACACCATTTCCCTTGATGAGCTGGAGTTGGACCCCAGCAGAAGACGAGCCTATCCACATTTATCATGCGAAATTGTGGGAAAACAAAGCACCAAATTTTGTATATGAAATCTTCAACTGGGTGATGGTGCCCCTACATGTCACTATTTTCGGCCACCCGCCACCGAGGATCTCGGACAGTATAGTGACAAATCTGAGCAGCATAGCTGACTGGTATGTAGAAGCTGAATTTTCATATCTCAGAGTTTTCGGGGCTTCTGTTTCCCCGCATGCATTGCCATTTTTCATTCCTAACAAGTTGGTTTGTCATGAGGTTGTTAGACAAACAGTAATTGGTGGTATAAGCAAGGAGCTTCAGGGATATTCAAAGAAGGTATGGCCACCTTTTCCTGTTCATTTAAATTCATATTCTTTATTAGTTTTCGGGCATGCCAAAGCTGAGGCAACAGCCCTGGAAGACCTAAATTTGGACCTCATTGAATACAAGAAGCACGATCCACAAAGGGTTGTGAGCAATCATTTGGCCAATTGCGGGCTCAAGAGATTTGAGCACGAGAATTCACCCTCGGATGACATTTTCCGAGGTGCAAGGTCTTATGCCGAGATTCTAGCTCAGATACAAACCTTGGCACCCGAGGAGAGGGCCAATGTTCTGAAGTTCCAAGAACATCGACGCAGTTGTCTTACCGCAGTGTTGCAGGGTGAGAGTCCAAGTACGGCGGAGGTGAAACAAAAAGATGCCAAAGGCTTTAAGGATGCGACTCCCGATCGGGAAAAACACCAGAACGAGGGAGAAAAAACTAAGAATTTGAAAGCAGAGATTAAGACTCCTAACGCACCGAAGAAGCAGAGTTCGGTTACTACTACGGGAAAATCAACGAAGCAAATCGGAGAACCTATCACATTAGTTACTCCATTGCAGTCAACTTAGGGAAATATTGACGCAGGGTGAATCTTCAATGAAGAGTTGAGGCCTATAAGGGTAGAAGAGATCCCTCCAAATGAGTTCTTCTTCGATAAGAAGAGAAAGGCAGTGGTAAAGAGGGAATTCTATCAGGAAGGAGAGCCAACAGCCAAGAAATACAAAGTCATAACTGATGGGAAGGACAAGAAGAATGAACAATTCACGACTGAAATAGCAGGGACATTAGGAGCATATGCCTCGGTGAGTCAATTTTCAGTCGGGCTTTTAAAAAACCAGCTTAAATGAAAAAATCCCCTCATCAAGACCCTTGAAGCCAGACTAGCCACAACAACAGAGACTGCCAAAGACCAGACGAGTGTAGGAATAGAGCAGGCCAAGTTGGCCGATAAAAATGAGATAGAGCTACTCAAGACTAAGATTGAGCAAGCACAGCTGATGGTCTAGGATGGTCAAATGCAAGCGAGCTAACAAAAGGATTTGATTGAACAACTACAGAATAGGGTGGAAATCACCGAAAGAAAAGTGATAAATATTGGGATGTTCCGATCCCAGGCGATGGAGATTCGGATCAGAGTCTCTGCGGCCCAACAAAATTTACTCGCCAAGGTAGAAGCGATCTGGGACAACTGTTTGCTAGTCAACCAGGTTTCGGAGAACTTTTCTGCTAGAGAAAGGGAAGCTGGAGCAGCACAGGTCACCTTCCAAGAGGTTGTGATAGCCACAAACAACAGGGATTCGGGAAGTACTCCCAGGTTCACCATTTCGGAGCAGACCAAAGGAAACATTATATTAAAAGAATGGGAACACAACATCGCGGAAGGCAAGCTGCAAGCCAAAAGGGTATTGAATTCCTTAGAAGAAGCCTTTAGTTTTGTAGATGGAAATCTGTTGGGCATTGATAGCGGGGGTAATGCTGAGGCATTGATTCAAATGAATATGGAAAAAATATCGCTTGATTTAAAGGAAAAAGAGGAAAGAGATTCGACCGAGAACTCACAAGTGACTATGGCGGACATAGTCCAAATAGACAAATGTATGATTAAACCAAGCGTGCAATTATGCGCTATCAACATCATAGACAGATAGATGAAAGACATGCTACTGCAATTAGCCTGAGATTGTTACTCTTTTGAGGCCAACTGTCAAGCGGAATCGTCAAGGCTGATATCTTAGCTAGTTGAAAGATGTGTCACCTGTACCAAGCACGCGCGAAGACAAACTTCTGGCACCAAGTGAAGATAGAGAAGAAGAAATGGAGTGATTTCTCTCCTCTCTATCATAAACGAAATTTTTGTAACGATTGAGATTCTATCTTATTGTAAAACTGTATAAATATACCATAGAAAGAAAGAAAAGAGGTTGGACCTTTTTGTGTCGATTGTAACAGAGTTTTTACATTTTGAGAGTTAATATAAAGCAAATCTGAAGATTCTCATTTCATATTCATAAATGATGAATGCTTCATTATAATTTAGTATGACCACTACTATAGCGAATGAATTTTGGTTTTCTATAATTGTTTACTATTTTTCCTCTGTACTAGCTATTAGCAGGTGTAAGACCATTCAACACTTTTAGAATTCTATATATATTTTATGCTACATCGGTTATTTCTTTACAGTTTTCCTCTCTTGTTTATACATGAGATTCTCCCTTGATAGGAGCCTTACATCATAGACAGCTAAATGTTTTTCCCCCACCTCATACATTTTATGGGAAAGAGCCTTTGATTTGCACCCCGTTTTATTTCCGAAACCGTAAATTCTCTTTTATACGACCGAATTGAGACAACACTTATTTTCTCTCTGAAGTTTTTCTTATTTTACTGTTCCTCCATGACTGTCCCTGTACCAACACAGCCCAATATCGAACCCGGATTATCAAATAAAACACACATTGCCTTAAACCTTTTCGATACTATTCTCAAAATAGATACTACCCGGGTTGAACTCGAACGTTCATGGGCAGCGATTGAACAAGATATAAGCTTTCAGGAACAGTTGGAAGCTAGACAATGCCAATGTAGAAACCTTCCCTAGTTTTCTTTGTCGAAGGTTGACGTTTCTCTCTTCTCCACCCTTTACCCACTTTCGGATGCCTAGACATTGTACTTCTAAGCCTTAAGTACAAACTCTGGAACAATAGTTCCATCAGTCTACTTCTACTTTAGGGCGGTTGGATGATGCAAGGACAGGTGGTTGTAGCTGAAGATCATAGGGGGTTGTAGCCTCCTTCTGGTTGTAGCTAGAGAATTGGGGAGTTGAAGCTTCCCTCAAGTTGTATCCTGAGAAACTAGGGGGTTGGAGTCTCCTTCTAGTTGTAGCTTGAAAACAAAGGAAGTTGGTGCTTCCAATGAATGTAATTCTTCAAGACATATAAGAAAAATCATTATGTGGTTTTCTCCTGCTTTGGGTTTTCACGTAAAACACTAGTGTACTATGTATGTGTATGATTGTTCATTTGTTCATTGCTTATTTACTCTGAAGTTATTGGATGATACTGCTACATTGATATAACACTTGGATTATATGGTTAAAAAGGATTAGATTTCTCGATTATTGATTCACCCTCCCTCTCAGTAATCCAACAATTGGTATCAGAGCCGGTTCCTTCAGAAATCAATTTAACCACTAAAAGGTATATCATGGAGAGAAGCAACTTGCATAAAAATGGAATACCATAGTTTGATGGACAAAAGTATGCATTTTGGAGCATAAGGATGAAGACATATATACAGGCACAAGGATTTTAAATTTGGCATTCAATTGTAAATGGATACATAGTACTAGCAGTTCCACCAACAAATGACAAAGCAGTGAAACTCAGTCAGAATAAATCCAAAGCCACAAATGCACTTCTGAATGGTCTTGGTGAAACGGTATTCACCAAAGTTACACATTGTAAATCCGCTAAAGATATTTGGGACAAACTTCGAAATATTTATGAAGGAGATTCAAAAGTCAAAGCAACAAAGCTTCAAACTTACAGAGGTCAGTTCAAACAACTAAAGATGAAAGAAGATGAGAATATTGCAGCTTACTTATTACGAGTCAATGAAATAGTAAATGCAATCATAGGATTGGGAGAAGAAATTCAAGAATCTGTAATTGTTCAAAAGGTACTAAGATCTCTTCCTATGATATTTGACCCTAAGATATCAACACTAGAAGAAAGAGCATATCTAAACTCAATAATCATGGACAAACTACATGGAATATTCACAGCATATGAAATGAGAAATGAACAGGAAAATCCATATGTAAAAAAAGTAGCCTCCAAAGCATCCAAAAGATCAAAGAAAAAGGGAAAGCAACAAGAAAACGAACATAACAGCAATAGTGACATCTCAGAGGATGATGAAAAAGTGGCCAACTTTGTCAAAAGACTGAACAAGGGAACTGACGGTAGGTATAGAGGTAAGCTTCCTTTAATTTGTTTTAATTGTGATGGTATTGGTCATTTTTCTAACAAATTTTCTCATAAGAAAAAGATAAATAATGAAGGTGACTCAAAAATCCTACAAACATATAAAGGAAAAAGAACCACAAATAAAGTTTTCAGGAAAATCTTATTCACCAAAGAAGACATCTCATCATCATATGAAGATTAAGTCAGTGACAGTGAGACATAAAGGTTTCTATTCATGGCAGTAGAAGACTCCGATAAAAAAGACTCTGAAGTATAATATGAAGAAGTTGAAGAAGAAATTGAAGAGGTAGAAGTTGACTACCGAGAGGAATTGATGAGTGGCATAGAAGATATTAGAAGAGAAAAGAGGAAAACAATAGGCTATAAGAGGAACTAGACAAGAAAGAAGACACTCAAGAATTAGAACAAATGATCACAAATTTGAAGGTTCAAATTGAAGAAGATAAAATAATTGAAGAAGCACTCAAAGAACAGCTAGAAGAAAGAGATAGGATCATTGAAAATTTGGAAGCAGAGATTGTCACATTAAGGAAGGATGTTCAAAACAAAAATATGCAGAATAGTTCAAAAGTTTTGAATGACATTATCAACAGTCAAAGGCCTAATCATGACAAGTCTGGACTTGGATACAATCAGACAGAAAGGCATCAAGATCCAAAAGAACAGAACAAGAAACATATCCAAAAATCTATGTAGAAACAATCAAAGAGGATAGGAAGGTCTACAGAGAAAATTACAGGGACGCTCCTCCACCAAGAAGATTTAGATTTCAGAATCAATGACCAACATAAACAAATATGTCTCAGGAAGAAGAAGGATTCATAAGAGCACCTCCTTTCAGAAGATCTTCAACTCCCAGGTATCAAACTATCTTTTTTGTTTTATGTTATGCATGTAGTAATTTTGGACATAAAGCTATGATTTGCAGAGCTAACAACAGGAACATAAACAACTTTGAAAGTCATACATAAAAGGGTTATCCAAGAAGGCCTAGTGAAACACAGAGAAGAAGTTACAACATGTTTGAATCATTGAGCACTGAAGTGGAATGCTACAAGTGTAACAACTTTGGACACATGGCCAAATATTGAAGAATGATAATCCCTCCTAGAGAACCACAACAGAACAACAACAATCACAAACAGGAACCTCAGAAAAGGACATGGATAAGAAAGCAGAATCAATACAACAATGAAGAATGCACACTCTCTCTACAAGCTAAGCAAAAGAAACATGGTTGGTATGTTGATAGTGGTTGTTCAAAACACATGGCAGGTGATCGAGACATGTTTATTACATCAATAAAGGAAAGAGATGGATCAGTCTCCTTCGGAAATGATGATTCATCCAAAATCATTGGAAAAGGAACAATCAGAATCGGGAACAAGAATACAAAGGAAGAAAATGTTCTACTAGTAGAAGATATGAAACATAATCTTCTAAGTGTGAGTCAAATGT
>JASDQU010012927.1:131186-152533 GCA_032191745.1 Picea mariana | reverse complement strand
AAAAATTCCATTTGATGCCTCAAAATGAATCTGGAAGGTTCAAAACCTCAAATCTTCAAACTAGGACCTACCACTAAAATAGGCACTGGAAGTCAATTCCTCCAATTTTTCCACCTAGAAAGTATCAAGATAGAAGACACTATATAATAATCCAATCTACATCATATATTGAATTTAATTATTTTTAAGTATTTAAAAAATATTACTGTATTTATTTTAATTTTTGTTTTTAAATTTTTTTTTCCCTTTTTGTAAAATAATGTTCCTTTCCTTTTATTTTTTTTCTAGTTAGGTTGTTTTTCATTTTTAGTTTTTTTCAATTTAAAATGATTATTATTTTATTTTATTTTAAAAACAAAATCATCTCTTTTTTTTGTTCTCTCTCTTTTTAACGATTTTGTTTGCAAGAGTGCCATGATTCCAAGTTATGGTTTCTAAAAGTTTACAATTTTAAGTCCAAAAATACATAGGGTGATATTGATAGTGCCTATTTTCGATTCTGTGGCTAATCTTAATATTTTGGCTCCAAGGGTACCAGTTGTCAAGACCATGATTTCAATAAACTTGCAATTTTGTGTCTAAAAAAAATGGGGGCTACTACTAGGAGCACCACTTTTAGATTTGGGGATCAATTTTAAGGTTTTAATTTCAATGGTATCCGGTTGTGAAGTCCAGAGGTTTCAAATAAGTTTTGGTTTTAACCTCGAAAACAAAAATAGTGTTGTTGTTAGCACCACTTTTCTATTTAGGGGTTGATTTTAAGGTTTTTGTTGACAACATTATGATGTTGATAAGGCCATGGTTGAAAAATATGGTAATTTTAACTCTAAAAAAAGGGTATTATCGGTAGCACAAATTTTTGAAATGGATGTTGATTTTGGTGTTTTTGACCCAAAAATATGGTTTTTTAGGGCTAGAGTTATTGTTTTGAGGTCACAGTTCTCGTCATGTCGGTAACTATGTTACATGTGTCCATGGTCCATCCATTTTATCATTATGTACTCATAATTATGGCCAAGCCCATATTTTATTTCATTTATTGTTACTAGAATTATGGTTAAGGCCTATCTAGTCCAACTTGATATGTAGGCTCAATAATACTCTTGCATTGTGTGTCATTGTTTTGTGGGCCCATAACCCCCTCTTGAAGGGATGCCTCTCCCTCCTTAAGGGACACTTTACTTGACTTGTGCATAAATAGACAACTCATAATCTTATTTTTATTATCTCATCTTGTGATTTTCTTGATATGAAATACCAAGTTTTATAACCCTAAGGACACTTACTATTGGCATTTTTTCCTGTGGTTGGAATTTTTCTTTTGGTTGCACTTGTGTATTTCTGTTTTAGCAATTGTACTTGGATTTTTCACTCTCTCTAGTGGACTAAACCTATATCTCTCTATTGCACTTGTGAGCAGGCTATTTAATAATTCGATGTTGAAAGTTGATAAATAAGTTTAATTGTACAAGTACACTATTCTATTGTATATTTTTGAATAAGAAATAATTAGAATTCTTAAGTATAGAGGAAATCTATAGAATTATATCTAAAGAGGCTTTGGTTTGATATTCAAATCCTTTGTGAGACTTGTACAAAGGCCATGTACCCATAAGCCAAGGGGAAAATGTAAATTATTCCCCCTTCAATTTGAACAAATCAAACAAGTTAGCTAGATCTACTCCCTAGAGATTAAAGTGCTCAAAATTTGATGTGAAAGTTGATAAATAATTTTAATTGTACAAGTACACTTTTAATAAGAAATAATTAGAATTCTTAAGTATAGAGTAAAGCTATAGAATTATATCTAAAGAGAATTTGGTTCGATATTCAAATCCTTTGTGAAACTTGTACAAAGGTCATGTGCCCATAAGCCAAGGGGAAAATGTGAATTCTTGGCCCTCTAATTTAAACAGATCAAACAAGTTAGATACATATACTCCCTAGAGATTAAAGTTCTTACAAAATAGAGGTAAAAGGAAAAACTAATGAAAACCAGCCAAACACATAAGCATAAAATCGTTAGCATTGTGAGAGAGCTTTTGTGTGTGATAGGAGTTGCATCTCAATGTAATTCCTCATAATCATAATCGGATAAAATACCTACATAGGTTGAGTAAGCATATGGACAAGAAATTAATGGGGTTAAATGAAAAGATAATATTCTAGTGTTAATGGCTTAAGACAATGTTGTAGTGCAACGTGAAGAAATGCGAAATGGCTTTTCCACGTGATTTGTAAAGTGCCATGGATATTCCACTGGAACAGTTCATCACAACAAATCTTATATTATAATGAAATCTTTTATTATGTAGGTTTATTTCCTTAGATCTTGGATTTTTTAGCACTAGCTTATTACTCAAAGTTATGAAAATAACTAAAATACAAAAAAGAATAAATAAACAAATGAACACACCATTCACACAAATGAACACAAGATGTATCTTGGGAAACCTGATATGAGAGAAAACCAGCTATAAGGTGAGGCCTATGCTTTTCTCTCTTTTATACTCTCCTACAATCTCATACCTCCTCTATTATGATATGAAAATACCATTCTCAGATGATCAACGCAACTATGGAACAAGTACAATGTTGGCACACTTACTTATTCTGAGAGGGGGGTGAATCATTATAAGACTAATTTTTCTTTTCTTACAATGTTTATCAATGTATTACTTTTACCAATTATATCAATTAATGATTGATATATAACCATACAATCCACAGTACAGAAAGATTTAATGTGGAAACCGAAATGGGAGAAAAACCACAAAATGATTATTTTATAAAATCAAGTAGGCACCAACCTATTGTTACAATGTTTTTAGGTACCAACCTGTAGGAGACACCAATCCCCTTAGCTGAGAACCAACTTAGAAATTATTGTAGGCACCAACCTACATCTACAATGTTTTCAAGCACCAACCTGTAGGAGACACCAATCTCCTTCGTTGAGCACCAAATCAACAACATGTAGACACCAATTTCTTCAAGATATCAAAAATAACATATTATCTCTTTCCCTCAATCCTTCACCTATACAGATCCAATGCTTTATCTTTGTTGTCATAGTTTGCAATCTTCATAGTTTCGTAATTTCCTTTTTCCCTTGCACCTCCCAACCACTCTTAGACATTCACATCTCCCTTTATTTCATTATCTCGCATCTTCAGACCTCAAAACCTCAACTTCCTCGCACTTACTTGCCTTCACCTTTTTATTTTTTTCATTCACACACACCTCAAAATGATTCGAGCATCTTTATTTATACATATTGTTCTTCCATAGATTTTTCCACATACAGAAAATATATATATATCCATGGGATCATCTCCAAATATCTTTAAATCTTCTATAAAAATCGGGTTTCAAAAATCCTTTGAAATTAACACAAACCCCTTGGTTTCATGTGCGATCTGCTCACAGACCACCAAAACGTGCAACACGACCTTGTTTCTCAGTAGTCGTCAGATCATCTCTTTGATTAAATACCAATCATTGTTCTCGTTCCCCATAGAGAAAGACTACCAGGATTAATGACCCATTGGGGTATTGGCCCATCGCCCCCCTGGGACTTCAACCATGCAATCCTCAAAATTATGATATTCAATATATGATATTGTTGACATGGTCTTCCACGTGGATTCCTTTCCATGTGTACTGGATGACATGGTTGTGACATCATCACTTCCTCCGACTCTTGTTCAAATGAAATTTTGACTCAGCATTGTCTTGGCTTCTTACGTGGTTTTGATCTGGCATTTTCATTAGGCCATAAATAATTCAATACTGCACTAACTCTCCACTCTTTTTATATCTGATATGTCCATATCGGACCATCGGGGTATCAACCTACCGAGTCCCCAAAACTTTAACTCTTGCGCACTTCATCAATCTTCTGATATCCGGTATTAAAACCATGTCGCGTAACTTTGTCTTTGGCAGACCCAATCACCATGCGCCACGTGTATCGCCCCATCACTAGGCTACCATGTTGTTGTGGTAGATGAGGTGGCCTCCAAGTGGATCATCATACAGGATTGACTTCTTGTTATGGCACTGACATGGAAGATGTTGTGGCCTCTACATGGTTGTTGATGTGGCATCTGACCTGTCCCACCAGGCATCAACCCACCGAGTATTGGGCCCTCAACAGTTCAACACTGCAACAATCCTCCAATATCTTATATATGATATGTCGATATCAGAATTGTCAGGGCATCGAGCTATCAAGCCATCAGGGTATTGGCCCTCGGTACATCACTTTATCAATGCATATACAAAAAATACACTAGTATTTCGATATCCAATATACTGGGCCCCACAACCATAAACATTAATGCCTTGCTCAGGGTTTTGTGGTTCTTATGCTCGCATTCAAGCTTTGTTACTTCTCATTTTCATTATAAACCCTTTGATATATTTTTTCCTTGTGCATGTGGGATATATCATTTTGGTGTTCCCAGTCCATTTAATCACTTCCAGTGATCAGATCTTCTTCTTTTTATCAGGTCCACAATTCTATTTCTCCTTTACTTGACTCATTGTTTATCATACTGACACATGCCTGAGCTTTATCTACGCCCTCAATTTCTTGTTACTGGTTTCGCTTCCTCCTCAATCTCGTTCCTATTTTTTCTCTTCAACGTAGTTGTCTTGTTCATCTTCGGATTGACTATTCATACTCAGTCCTCTTACCTTCATAACTCAGGGTAAATACACAGGGGTGCAACATGCGAGGTATTCATAGTCTCCCTATATTCAACACAACGCACAGAAGCATAGTCTTCCTCTTTATTTGACATCGATGACAGTCACAATCATGTCTGCCTTCGACATCAATGAAAACAATGTCCAACAATCTCCCCTTTGTCATTGATGGAAACACACTCTTAACTCCTTTAGGTTTTGCAACCATAGATATCTCTTATCTAAGTTGATTGCTTCTATATCTGCAAGGCTGCCCCTGTCTCTTTTCTCTCCCCCTTTGACATCAATGACAAAGGGATTTTGTCCCCCTTACATTGTACTCTTCATTTTTTTCTTTGAAACCAACAACCTTATGTTTTTATGTAGCTCCCCCCTAAGTTGGTGCTCCTCTTGTAGTGGTTCAATGATTGGATGGCATAGGTACCACACCTAATTTTTGTTTGAGATACTCAAATACTTCTCTAGGAAGAGCTTTTGTAAAGATATCAACAACTTGTTCCTTTGTGCCAATATATTCCAACTTGACATTTTGTTCTATTATTTGATCTCTTAAGAACTGATATTTGATTGGAACGTGTTTTGTCTTTGAATGCATGATGAGATTCTTTGAAATGTTTATTGCACTGGTCTTGTCACATAGAACTGATATGGGTTGATCATACTCTACCTTAATGTCCCGCAATGTTTGTTTCATCCAGAGCACTTGTGTGGAACATGATGTTGTTGCAATGTATTTTGTTTGTACTATGTATAAAGAGGTTGATAAAAAAAAATTGTTGAACCAAGATACTAGATTGTTTCCAAAAAAGAATGTTCCACCACTAGTGCTTTTTTTCCATCCACACTCGTGCCCAATTTGCATTTGTGTAAGTTGTTAGAGCAAAGTCTTTTTATGTAAGATACCATAAACCAAAGTCCAATGTGCCTTTCAGATATCTGAATATTCTTTTTACTGTCTGCACATGTGTTTCCTTTGGTGCAACTTGAAACCTTCCAACTAACCCTACTTCCAGCATAATATCTGGTCTTGAAGTTGTCACATATAAGAGGTTGCCTAACATTGATCTGTACAAAGTTTGATTTTCTTCCTTTGATTCATCTTCTTTACTTAGCTTACAATCTGTGACCATGGGTGTGATGACAGGTTTATAGTCTTCCATTTCAAACTTCTTTAACATCTCTTTGATATATTTGGTCTGAGAAATGAATTTTCCTTTGATGGTTTGAGTAATCTGCAATCCTAGAATGAATGACAATTCTCCAAGCATGGACATCTCAAATTATATTTGCATTTCTTTAGAAATTTTTTGGCTCATTTGATCAGAATTAGTTCCAAAAATGTTGTCATCCACATATACCACAATAATTAACATATCTTCATGACCTATTTTTATGTAGAGATTGTTATATGTTGTTCCTCTTTTCAAACCTTGTTGTTGTAAGTACTTATCAAGTCTTGAATACCACGCTCTGGGAGCTTGTTTTAAACCATAAAGTGTTTTCTTCAATCTGCAAACATATTCTTCATTTTCTGATAACAATAATCCTTCAGTTTGTTCAATGTACACTTCTTTCTCAATCTCCATTCAGAAATGTTGACTTGACATCCATATGATACACCTTAAAATTCTTGAATCTTGCAAATGCCAAAAACATTCTAATGGATTCTAGCCTTGCAACAGGAGCAAAGGTTTCTTCAAAGTCAATACCTTCTACTTGAGCATACCTTTTACAAACCAGTCTTGCTTTATTTTTTACTACTTTTCCATCTTCATTTAACTTATTCTTGAATACTCACTTTGTTGTATCAATTACATTTTTGTCTTTGGGTCTTGGGACAAGTTCCCAGGTCTTATTTTTCTCAATCTGCTTTAACTCTTATTCCATAGCATTCACCCAATGTTGATCATTACTAGCTTCTCCAAAAAATTTGGGCTCTATTTTGGATAGTAAGGAGAGATTTACCTATTCAGCGATACTTGTAAATTTTCTTCTAGTCTATGTCTTGGCATTTTTATCGCCAAGAATTAGGTTCTCTGAATGATATTTCTGCACAAACCCTGATGGTGTTTGTGTATCTTGGTGTTTTGTTTCTTCTTCTTCTTATTCTTCTTCATTTTCTTGTTCTTCTTCTTCATATTCGTCTTCTTCTTCATTGTTGTAATCTATTTCTTCTTCCAATTGTTTCATGGGTGGTCTTTCTTCATATATTCTAACATTTTTTCTTTCAAAAATCTTCTGTAGTCTTTTGTTGTAACATCTATAGGATTTTCTTCTTGGTGAATAGCCAAGAAAAATTCCTTCATCTGCTCTTGAGTCAAACTTGCCTAGATCCTCATAATGTCGTTTGATGTAACACTTGCTTCCAAATATTCTGAAGTGTTTGACAGACATTGGTCGACCTTTCCATAGTTCATAAGGTGTCTTATCACTATTGACTCTGATTTTCCCTCTATTTAGAATGTATACAATATTGTAAATTGCTTTTCTCCAAAAGTTGTTTGACAATTTTGCTTCATTTAACATTGTCCTAGCAATTTCTTGTACATGTATGTTTTTTCTTTCAATTACTCCATTTTGTTGAGGATTTCTTGCAATTGAATATTGTCTTTTATTGCATGAACTTCATAGAATTCTTCAAATTCATTTGTTGTAAATTCACCTCCATTATCCAACCTTAAACATTTGATTTTCATATTAGTCTCATTCTCAACTAAAGATTTGAATGCCTTAAATGTTTCAAATGCCTTAGATTTATTTTTAAGAAAGGTAACCCAAGTCATTCTTGTACAATCATCAATGAACAACATAAAATAGCTTTCTCCTTGCAAGCTTTTTTTTCTTGTTAGTCCATAGAGATGCAGAAGTTCCAATGGCTTGTATGTTTCATATTCATTTGTCTTGAACTTGCCCTAGATTGTTTTCCATGCTGGAAGTGCTTGCATACAATACTTGAGGGTTTTGTGATCTTTGGCATAGCTCTTACTACTTGTTTGGTACTAATATTTACCAAGTTGTCAAAGTTCATATGACCCATTCTTTTATTCCACAACCAACTTTCATCTATTTTCCCCATGAAGCATTTTTCTCCATTAATTTCATCAAGAATGTATACATTGTTTGGAGTTTTTATTTATTTTGCAACCAATTTTCTTGAATTTTCCTTTCTAATCTTACATTTTGGAGAGTCAAAAGTAAGAGTTTCATTAGTCACACATCTGACTTCCACTAAGAAAATTGTGCTTCAAGTCTTTAACACATAAAACCTTTTTTACCTTGGCCCTTCCATTATCAAGATTGAGAGTGCCTTTTCCAACTATCTTTGAACTACCATTGTCTCCAAAGGTATCACTACCTTCATTCCTCTTCAAGGTGATAAATTGTGTTCTATCTTTTGTCATGTGACTAGAGCACCCACTATCAATGTAGCATTTATTCTTATTATTTCGTGCACGCAATGTAGCTTGTATGAACGAGGATTTTTCTTTCTTTTGTTCCCTTTGTTCATGATTTCTTTCCATAATTATTGTGGCTTTCTCTTTCTGATTTTTTTGAAATCACTTCTACAGAATTGTATTATATGCCCATAATTATTGCAGTTATAATACATGATATTATAGTTCAACAAAAGGGAAAATGAGTTGTAATTTATCCTTGAGATTACATGGTTATCTCTGTTGTTGTCCTTCATGTAATTGCCTCTTACATTTGGTATACAATCTATTTTTTTATGTCCAAAACCATTGCAAGAATAACAATAGCCCAATAAAGAATTTTGGTACCTGATTGTATGATTCCATCTTGATGGAAGAGTCTTCCTAATTTTGTCCTGGTGAAGAAGATTTGTCTTATGTGGAACATACTATTCTTCATTCCCGTTGTCTTCAACCTTGATAGATTTTTTGAATATATCAACATAACTCTTGGTCCTTTCTTTACTTGATTGTTTTGAAGAGGTTGAGGCTTCTTTATCAGTAGCTTCTTTCTTTTCGATGTAACCAAGACTAGTCTTGTCAAATGGTGGTCTTTGACAATTTAGGATTTCATTCAAGGTTGTAGAGTTCTTTTCAAATTTCATGTTGGTATGTGATATTTCCAACTCCTTTCTTATACAAACTATTTTAGATTCTAGATTGTTGTAGACATGTTATTTTTCTTCTACTTGATTTTTTAAGATGATGATGATTTTTTTTTCAGTTTCATCATAACTTTCTTTATACGGAACATCTCTTTTATGCACTTCTTCATTTTCTCCTTTTGTATCTATTTCTTGTTCCTTAGTCTCTATATTTCCCAATTTGAGATCCAACTTGGTGAAGTACTTGGCATGATGCAACTGGTCTAACAAATCATCAATCTTGGAAAAAAGGGTGTTGATTCTTGAATGTGATATTGTTCAAAGCTTTATAGTTAATACACATTTGCTAATTCTCGTCCTTTGTGGGTACTATGATGATAGGTGACACACAAAGTGAGCTACTTGGTCAGATTAATCCATGCTCCAATAGTTGTTGAAAATGTGTCTTCACTTCATCTACTTCAAGAACATATTATCTATGCAGTCCAATATTTTGTAATGGGAAGAAAGGAAACAACTATATCCCATGCTCCAATTACCTCTTTGATGGTAACCCTTTAGGATCCTAGAACATTCCTTTATAAGCAATTACTCGTACATCACTCTAGGGATGCCTTTACTCGTACTAATTCATCCCCAGTTAATTCTCTCTTAATAAAACTAATGCAAATTTTCTATTAAAACTAATCAAGTTTTTGGCTTGGTTAGCACTTACTAGAGAGATCTTTGATTTTCCTTTGTGTGCATTGAGGATGAAATACTTCCCATCCTTGATCAAGTGGTATTGGTTCTCTCTCCTCATGAAGTTTTCATCCCTCATATACATGTAGGGGTTTCCAAACACTACAACACACACATCAAGGGGTACTAAATCTACCTCCACTTCATCCATAAAATTTGCAATTATAGAAAATTTGATCTTACACTATTTAGTGACCTTAAGTTTTGCACCCTTATTTACCCATCTCATTGGATATGAGCTTGAATGATCATGAACTTCCAACCCAAGCTTGTTGGACATATCATTTACTATGAGGTTGGTCTATGAATTAGAATCGAATAGAGAATCCACCTTGGTCTTTTTGACTTGGATCTTAATATGGAAGAGTTTTTTCATCTCCTTCTCCTCCCTGTGATGAAGGCTACTAGATTGACCTCCTTTTGCACTGAAGTGAAAACAATATTCTCATCCACATCCAAGATTCTCTCCACCAAGTTTCTCAAATACATCATATCAGGGTCTTCTTCTTAGCATCCTACTTATGGTTCTTTTCATTCATCTCTAGATGTAGCTTACAACATATAGCTTCGATGTGACCATCAATATTACAATGGTTGGAGTGGTTGTTTGTGTCCTTGCATTGATGTGGTGGTTGTAATTTTCTTGTCTTTTCCTTTCCATTTATTCTTCCCCTCCTAGAAAGAAACCTGGTGATATTTCTATTTAGAACCACTTGGTTGTGCTTTCTTATGGCCTATGTTCTCTAGGTATTGTGCTTGCACACATGCATCATCAATGGTCCTAGGTTTGAAGAGCATCACTTGTTTCTATAGATTGTTGTGTAGACCCCCCAGATACTTGAGGAGTATGTTTGGGTCCTAGGGAGATATACCCAAGATAAGCATCATTTTCCTGAACTGGGTGGTGTACTCTTGCACACTCTACCCTTGCCTCTTCTTGAAGTGATGACAATGGATCCACTAGTCCTATACATACCCAATATGGTAGAATTGAGACTTGATGAGGGTTTTAAACACCTCCCACTTAGTTACCAAGTTAATGAATGGCCCTCTAGCTTTAGTTAGACAAATGGAATCTTCTACTCTTTGTCTATATAATGGACACTAAAATACACTTCTAACTATTGCAACTAATTATTCAATTTAATAGCATCAATCTCACCTTTATAGGGTTTGATGTCTACCTTCACTTCCATTTTAAACAAAGGTTGTGAAGGAGTGATGACACTAGTATTTGGTTGTTTCTCCCTGAGCTATTTTTCTAACTCCTTTACTATGTATTCACTATCTCTTGGTTTCTCATTTGATCCAACTTTTGAGTTAGAGCCACCAACCTGCCCAAAAGGTCAAAAATTGTTCACTAGAGCCACCATGAGAGGGCCATGTTGCAAGAGATATCAATGAATTTTTCTTTGAGCCTCGTAAATATTTCTTATGTTGCATCCCAAGGGTTGTTATGATCAGACTCATCTGCCATGTCTAGGGTTTTGCGACTTCCTTCTTAAGCCAATTCTTGCTTGAAACTTTCCACAAAAACCCCCGAAGAAAATTGCTCTGATACCAATATGCTCTGTAAAATGAACTAGATATTCCACTAGAACAATTCATCACTACAGATCTTGCAATATTTTGAAATATTTTATTATGCAATTTATTATCTTAGATCCTAGATTTATTATTTCTAGCTCAATGCTCAAATTTTTGAAATAACTGAAATCTAAAAATGAAAGAACAAGCAAATGAAAACACTATTCACATAAATGAACATAAGATGTGACTTGGGAAACCCAATATGGGAGAAAACCCAGCTAGGAGGTGAGGCCTATGCTCTACTATATTTTCTTAAATTCTAAAATGCAAGTACAAAGAAAGGGGCATTCACTATGGAGTTACCAATGACATTATGGCTTGAATGGATGCTACAAAATCCTCTACCTCCTTTGCTATTCTCTCAAATCTCACTCTTAGATTCTCTACTCAACTATGGAACAAGTACATGTTACGAGGAAAATCACTCTATGGCATCGGGTAAACCACAACAGACGGAAATGACTGCAGAAATCAACTATAATCCCAAGTATGATATATAAACAAACATGCTAACAAGACGAGATAAATGGCCTACCTCATCCAAACGTTCAATAAAGTCCACCATTGAGCACTTGACTCAAAGCTATACACCTGCAACTTGTCCTCAACAACCAATATATGCAAGCATATGGTGATAATATATAAAGTTAGCACATATAATAGCATAATCCATCACTATTCATAACAAATACGCCCATGGAATAACAATTCAAATATTTGCAAGACATTTTGGACAAGAAAAGAGTATTTCTATTAAAATGTAATCAACAGAAGTGTATGAATGACAAACTTTCGTGTCGGCACGTTTGGAACTGAGAAACTAAGTCCCTTCCAGCTGGGCCTCCACCACTTCAATCCTCCACCAAAGACAAACTCATATAAGAGATAAAATGAGGTTCTCCATCAAATAGGGAAGAGCTTGGGGGATGAACAGTGTGTTCAGACTTAAAAGGACAAAGGGATGAAGACTCAATATGAAGTGAATAATTTCTCCAAAGTAACTTTTCTTTCAAAGTTGAATTCTTTTTCTTCTTCCACAGTTTGGATATGGCCCATTTATAGCCTTCAAATGGAACTGAAGGGCCGAGTCAGAACGTTTTCAGTATATGGAAGGTCAAGGATCATGGATCTCGTGACGTGACATGGAAACACGATACCATTTTTTAGTTTTGGGCACAAAACCCGATGTATGTGGGTTGTAATGGTGCACCCTATGTATACGCATGTTGTATAACTGTCAGGGCACGTATATGTGGAAAAATGCAATTTTTATCTCTAGGAATTGCAAAAAGGGACTTCAAGTTTGCATAGGGAAATGGAAAAGGCCTTTTGAGAAAGTTGCATGGGGTGAGACAAATCTTATTATAACAGATGTCGTCTAATGTGTGAGGTTATAGGAGTATTTGTGATGGACGAAATACATTATAATTCCTAGAAGTGGAGTAATGGAGACCCAGCTGGACGAACTAGTTTCTCATAAGAATATTACAATCCATATTGACTTTGTACACATGGCTACCAATTTGATTTACATTGCAGATCTGTGTGGAATTATACCAAACAATTGTTCATGGCCATGAATAAGCAATACAAAGTAGATACATGTCAAAGGTTGTCATAGTCACGAACAAGGCCCAATGAAAACCAATGTCAAAATCAATCTGAAGATATTTGTATACAATGGAGTACAATCTGATCTCTCATGATCAATGAAGTCATATAGGTACTGGTCCAATGAATGATGGAAACAACTCCGGAAAGCTGCGACTATAAACTTATGTCTTCAAGTCTTCTTTACGATCCGCCCAAAGGTGCAAGTCTAAATGTGAATAAAGGAGTTGAGGTCAAACACAATGAGACTTCGTTTTATTACCGGTCATTGAGATATACCGTTAACAAATGCAAGACAACCTAACAATAATGAAAGTAGGTATCAAGGCACCGAGTACATGCTTACAAGTGTGAATAAAGGAGTTGAGGTCAAATATTTGAAGAATCCATCGATCATGAGACATTGATGTATTCCCAACTGTCAATGGCAAGAGAACCTGCCACTGATGACTGCAAGCTTCTAGGTACTCATAGGACTCTAGGTCTTGTTTCTAGAATAGATGAGTTGAATTCGATGGAAGGAGACCCGTTGAAAGGAGAGCATTCAGACATCTCTCATCAATCAACACGAAGTACAAAGCAGTCGTTGGATGATTTGGAGGAACTCGGATGAAGAACATGTTCACGAACCAATGAGCCTTTGCGTCTTTCACATGCACCAAATGCAATCAATGCACGAAAAGACCCTCTGAATAGCATCTAATAAGGAAAACTATCGACAAAGGAGAGGAAACCACCAATAATGATAATGGCATCTAAGACAATGCACGAATCCCAATGTGTGAATAGATTTATTTTCTTTGAACACAAGGGAAACCCTTAGTCACCGACCAATGAGGAGATATCGATTGTTGGGTTCAAGGTTACCTACCCATAAGGAAGGTAGGACCAAGGTGCACTGTAGGAATACAACTTCATGTAACTCTGAGACACATTGAGGGTATGGTCGGCATGCAAAGTCAAGAGTTCTGAGAAATGGTAGACACATGCTTATAGACATCCTTTGAATAAGAGCATGAGACATATGGAAGACTCTAGCAACATAGACTCAATGATGAAACTTTGTGATGCAGGAGGTACCAATCAAACTCTCCATAGGGACTGGAAGAGTAACCAGTCGGAGGATTAAACTCTAAGTAATGAGCTCAGCTTCCTAAGGTCATGCTAAACCCAAAATTTGGATGACAAGTGGACTCAAAAATTTGTGCTCTCTTCGAAGGAGACACAACTGCTGCCAATATGAGATAATATTCTTTTCCCGCCTGTCTTTTTTTGTTTTTTCATAGGCAAATGAATGCTATGATACAGAGGAGGAAATGAGTGTCATGAGAAATCAATTGGTTTCAGCAGTGGAACATACCTTTTCTCAATGCAAGGAGGTGCATGCAGGAAATGGACACTCGGGGAAATGTTTCCTCTTAGGGTACAGGGTGTCACATTGCAAAGGATATAAACAAGGCTCTACTTGGTTGATGATGCAAACTGTTGAGGTAATATGCTTATAGCAAGAAAGAGGGAATTGACAATAGGCTCAATACTGCAAGCAAGAGAATGAGATGCAATTACAACTTAACTCCAAAGAATGTCCTTTTTTCAAAAATTTAGTCCCCTAGGCCCGAAAAAGTATAAAACAATATCCAGGAGAACTCTTCTAGCCACTAGTGGCTAGAGTATTCCTTTTTCAAAATTAGTCTACTTGGTCTGAAAAAGGGTTAAAATTACACCAAATAGACGTCCTTTCAGATCCACTTTACGAGTGTGAAAGAGACAATTTCACTTGACAATATTTTTGCTTTTTGAGAGATTCGGAAAAGAGATTAAACAAGACTCGGCGATGTTGTTCTATGCAATATATCATGGGGGAGGCCAGGGCTCCCATGCAGGACTTCTGTGGAAAGTCAGCAACTCACAAACAACTAACACGAGCTTGGGAAAACCCAAAGCTTTCCAAGTCGAGGAGGATAAAATACTTGTAGAGGTTACCTTTTCTACAATATATCGAAGAATGGACCTTATCTGGAAGGGTGTAGAAGAAGGAAGTCGATGCTCCACAAGATCATTACAGTCAAAGGAAACCTCCCTAGGACTTGGAGGGAGCGTACTCGAAGAGAGTGGAATGCTCCCTTGTTCTAAAGGTACATGACTAGAAATGCTAAGGACATGGTCGAAAGACACAACACCTCCCAAAAGAAGAGTGGGATTGACCAAAGATTGCATCGACAATGTCACTTCCTTAGACTTGTCACTCGCCAAGAGAAGAGTGGGATCGTCTGAAGATTGAATCGACATGACCACTTCTTCAACCATTGGTTGAATAAGATGCGAGACAACAAGGTCAAGAGATTCATCAACCCCAAAAATAGGAGTGGTGTCAGTCGAAGATTGCATCGACACAATCGTTGTATCAACCAAAGAAGGACTAGAATGTTGGGAAATCAAATACGACTCAGAACCCGAAGGGCCCCTAGGAAAGGACTATGCTTCTTGTACCACAGCAGGGGCAGGGCACAAATGAGTAAGGTGATCTCCTTTGCAAAGTCTACAAAGGAACTTGGGCTTATGTCTTATACGTCGAGACTTCTCAATCATATGAATGCCCCCAGCATGACTTGCAGTGGGTGGTGACATGCTCCCAGCATGACTTGCAGAGACCAGTAGAAAATATCCAACATGACTTCCAGAGGTTGGTGATGAATGCCCAACATGATTAGCAGAGGTTGGTGACGAACCTTCAACATGACTAGCAAAGGTTGATGATGAACCCCCAACATGACTAGCAGAGGTTGGTGAGGTATGTGCAGTGTGACTAGCAGTGACTAGATTTGTGCCCCCAACATAACTTGTTGCGGCTGGTTGTTGGTCTTCAACATGACTTGCAGAGGTTTTCGACCAATCTCCAACATGAGTAGCAGATGTTGGTGATATAATGTTAGTATGACTTGCAGTAACTGGACTAGCGACGGTTGGTTGCGACATTTGAGACCAAGGTTCCATGAAAGACTGGTTTTGAGAAATTGCTGGCCAGGAAGGGTTCTGGTATACACCATGGCCATGTCCGGCAGAATAGTATCCTCCTCCAAAATGATTCATAAAGGGTTGTAAGGGCATCATCACCGAGGAATACGTCTGTGAAGAGAAAGCGACATAACAAGGGTTACTCAAGTGAGGATATATGTTTCCCCCAGACGAAGGAGCTTCGTGAAGGGGATTTCCCATACTATAAAACTGACTCTCCCAAATGAAACACCAGAGGACAGACGAAGGTCCACCATCGAAAAAGCGTTCGTAGGAACCGACATAGTGGAAGAAGGATATATGGAAGGGATGTAATAAGTAGAATGACCTCCCATTTGAGCACTTGCTCTTGGAAAAGTGAACCTAGGATTGGATCCGTAGGAAGGAAGATTCCAACCTCCTACAATAATAGTTAGTTGAGGGATATCACTCCCACCAAACGAAAAGGGAGAATAAGGAGGCATCATGCCTCCAGACCCAAAACTAGGATTCACATAAGGCGACGAGACAAAGGATGGAAAGTGCAAAGACAGGTCTGGCATACCATTAAAAAAATGATTAGAGGCCCAAGGTATTGGCTCAGTATCATGATTTGGCGTACCACTCGGAAATACAAAAGGATTCGTCCCCATGGAATGAGCAAAGACCATGGGTTGGGTAGCGCTAATTGAGGGAGTCATGGGGGCTCCACTAACCATAACAATGAAAACTCACGACTCAATACAAAATCCTAAGGCCAACTAATAATCAGAGAGCACAACAAAGTAAGACAAAAAGGCCAATGTACACAAACATGATATAGTGGCTAAAAAGAGGCCTCCCTCACTAGAGTAGGTATGCCTTGTCCAAGAGGGGCCTAAGACTCCCTTCAAAAGTTCGAAGGTATTAGAATCAATTATAAGGGCCCTCATGGGTTTAACAACGCAGTCAGTCAGATCCCCTCGGAGAGGTAATCCTCCATACAGGTTGTGTGTTGTCCGACCCTTATCTGACTCAGGATACCTACAAAATAACCCTTGCAAGTAACCTATGTGGCTACCTATGTCAAGCAACTAAATCCACCACGATATAATCAATGTGCAAGAAAAAAGTCGTAAGTCAGGTCCACCATATGGGAAGGATAACAAAGCCCGAAATCTCGAAAGCACCGCCTCTCACTGAGATAAAGTTACTAGCAAGACCCCCATATACAAATAGATCCCCAAAAATATCTCTGATGCTAAGAAGGTATTGGAGGGATATCTCTTCAACCAACTTCGCGCGACCTCGTGCTTAACTCCGGTGTGAGCGGTGCCTCTTGATGTCACCAATTATACAATGGATTTCACCACTCCCTTAGTCAGACACACATGTTGAGTTTAATATCCTTGGAGAATTTTACTCACAAAATCTTATTCCAAGGCTCTAAATCTTAAGCTAGTTTGTGCACCCTGAAAAATAAAATTGTTTCTAATCAATTTTAAATTTATCAGCATTACTTTTAGTGGCTTTGTTTACTCAAAAGATGTGGTCGTGAAACTGATGATGTTATGACTCAACAAGTAAAATAAATGAATATGAATATAATGCAAATTCCTAACTTCAATTCTCAATAAATGATAAGCTTTTAAAAAATGCAACTTTCAATTCAATTCTGTAATTTCAAACAAGATGCAATCTTTCCATACATGTATAAGATCAATAATAAGAACCCAAAATATCAAATGCCAACATGCAAAATGTATATTTTTTGTATTTTCAATATAAAGAAATGAAAATGAAAGGATTGAACAACAACTTGATATATAAACCCTATTGTAAGCAAAAAGGGACAAACCAAGCAGGATATTAAGAGGCAAACACCCAGCCCAAGATGCAAGGACAACTAATGAGAAAGATGATGAGAAAGAAAAATCACCCGAAAATTCAACCAAAGAAAGGTTTCTTATCACTTTGCAGGCACTTAACAATGATGACAGAGACCCAAGAAAACTCAACAACCATCAAAACTTACCCAACAAACACCAAACTCAGCAATCAAGCAAACAAGAATGATGTACGTGACTGTTTAAGAAAAAACCACGTATGTACGCGCCCTATAGAAAGACATCTCGCGTATGTATGCGTCTATCAAGGGAAAACCCGCGTATATGTATTAAAACACTGCCAGGTTAAGGATAAGGCCAAGAATCTCAGACTCAAAATGGAAATAGGTTGTCAAACAATTAGACAACAAGAACACTCTAGCTAACCAAGAGCAATCAAAGGAGAAAAACACTCCAAACCTCGAAAAGAAGATTCCCTCCCCAGTGGAGTCGCCAATTCTGTTACGAGGAAAATCACTCTATGTCATGGGGCCAACCACAACAGACATAAATGACTATAGAAATCAACTCTAGTCCCAAGTATTCTATATAAACAAACATGCTAACAAGACAAGATAAAAGGCCTACCTCGTCTAGACGTTCAATGAAGTCCACCGTTGAGCACTTGACTCAAAGCTATACACCTGCAACTTGTCCTCAACAACCAAGATACACAAGCATATGGTAATGATATATAAAGTTAGCATATATAATAGCATAATTCATCAATATTCATAACAAATATGCCCATGGAATAACAATTCAAATATTTGCAAGACATTAATTGAACGAGAAAAGAGTATTTCTATTAAAATGTAATCAACATAAGTGTATGAATGACAAACTTCTGTGTCGGGACGTTTGAAACCGAGAAACTAAGTCCCTTCCAGTTGGGCCTCCACCACTTCAATCCTCCACCAAAGGCAATCTCATATAAGAGAGACAATGAGGTTCTCCATCAAATAGGGAAGAGCTTGGGGGCTCAACAATATGTCCAGACTTAAAAGGACAAAGGGATGCCGACTCAATATGAAGTGGATAATTTCTCCAGAGTAACTTTGCTCTCAAAGTTGAATTCTTCTCCTTCTTCCACGGTTTGGATATGGCCCATTTATAGCCTTCAAATGGAACTGAAGAGCCGAGTCGGAATGTTTCCAGTATATGGAAGTTCAAGGATCTCATGACGTGACATGGAAACCCGACACCAGTTTTTAGTTTTGGGCACAAACCCTGATGTACGCAGGTTGTAATGGTGCAATCTACGTATACATATGTTGTATAGCTGTTAGGGCATATGTGTGGAAAAATACAATTTTTAGCTCTGGGAATTGCAAAAAGGGACTTCAAGTTTGCATAGGGAAATGGAAAAGGCCTTCTGAGCAAGTTGCATGGGGTGAGGCAAATCTTGCTATAACAGTACAATAGTAAAAGAATGGAAACCCCTCTCTTCCTAGCAGCCTGACATTTAACATAACTTGATAGCCATTTAGGTTAAGGTTTTTGCATGCTTCAACACTCAATTAATGTTAGGGTTTGGGACTCTCTAAAATCTTATTAAAATTCCACACATGACTAGCCCCATATGTGTGATTAATGGGGGTTGATGTGGCATCCACTCGGTACCATAGTGGTCAACATGGTAGGTCAACTTGTGGGAGGCATAACTTCTGCATATGAGATTTGATTGAGGTGATTTTTGATCCCTTGGAAAGATCTTAGTGTGTAGAACAACGTTAAGGGGTTGAGAGCTATGCTCACAAAGTTTTGACCCCAAAGTGTCTTTTGATGCCTCAAACTAGCATTGGAAGGTTCCATGCCTTGAATCGCCAAATTGGGACTTGCCACTAAAATGGGTTGCAAACCAATTCCTCCAATTTTTCCACACAGAAAGTACCAAGATAGATATATAATGATCAATTTCAGATCATTGTGTATGGATGGGACTGTGACCTATAAGAGGGAGTTGTTGAATGGTTTCAGGGGTGGAATGCCAGAGCTTCAGTAGTGAAGTCGATCCAGAGTTGAGAAGAGGTAAGAGGTGAGATGCCCAAGATCTTCCAATAATTGGAAGATTGTGTTTGATCTTAGTTGTTGATTTTCTTCCATGTTTGTTTGAAGAGTTACAATGATGACCAATCATAGTGTCTAACATTGTCACTTGTTGGATGACAATTTCAACTTATTCCATGGAAGTGGAGGCCATAGATTCCCTTGGAAGAGGTTAAGCTATGGTACCTTGTGAAAAAGGATGTGGTACTTCCCACAAAAGTACATGTTAAACATTACTCTCTTATTTCATCATGGAAATTTGATATATACAACTTATGTCAAGGGTAATCTAGGTTATGACTTGAAATGATTGAGTTTTTGTTTTCATGGGTGGCATTTTTTGTCACAACAGAGATTGTTTAATGAAACTTTCCAAGAAACCGTGTATGGATGGGACTGCAACCTATAAGAGGGAATCATTGGATGGTTTCAATGATGGGATGCTCAAGCTTTAGTAATGACTTATATATTCAAACTTGAGAAGGGTTAAGGGGTGAGATGCCCAAGAACTTCCAATAATTGGAAGATTGTGTTTTTTTTTAATCTTGGTTGTTGATTTGCTTCCATGTTTATTTAAAGAGTTGTAGTGATGACTAATCACAGTGTTTGACATTGTCACTTGTTGGAGCGCGCTTCCAACTTTCTTCCATGGAAGTGCAGGTTGTAGATTCTCTTAGAAGAGGTTAAACTATGGTTCCTTGTGGAAAAGGATGTGGTACTTCCCACAAATGTACACTATGAACATGACTTTTATTTCATCATGGAAATTCGATATGTATTAGTTATATCAAGAGTAATCTGGAAAATGGTTGAATTTTTGTTTCTATGAGTAACATTTTTTGTCACGACAAATCTTGTTTCATAAAACTTTCTAAGAATCCATGTATAGATGGAAGTACAATCTATAAAAACTTCAAATTATTAATAAATATTTATAATATTTATAATAAATTTAAATATTTACTCTAAAACACATTAAATTTAATTTTTAAAATATTTGTAATATAATAACCAAATTTTCTTAAATCACATAAAGAAGACGTAATGATGATCATCATCGTATTAATTTTTGGAACATTGTAAATTCAACGAATAGTTTAATACAATATAAATTTAAACATTATTATTTACAAATGACCAAACTTGGTGAAGAAGGTAAGCTAAGGTAAGGACAGCAATAGGGTGAGGCACCTTCCAAACAGAAAAAACAAAAGTGTTGACAAACAATTTGCATAAAATGAATGTGTTAAACATTATCATTTTGCCACGTCAACGCAATGTCTTGAAGGGCAGGTCTAAGGTTCCGTTGGCAAAACGCCAGAAAGTCGGAGATATCTCCCCCTGCTTTTCTGAGCTCCACAAGAAACAGACAAGGTGTCACCTCAAAGATCTCCCCAACAACTACCAACTGCCCCTTCCTGCCTACGTCAGACCCCTGCATTTGTTGCATCCACAGCTTGCAATGCCTCTTCTTCACGCTAAATCCCGCCACTTTCGCTATCTCCTCCAGCTTCGCAACTATGACGGAAGCCGGCAGCCGCGAAGCAAAGCGCGTTGCGCCACGAAATTGATTTTGATCTTCCCCTTCGAAAATAGCTGACAAATTTAATCCCGGCGACTGCGAAATGATGTCGAAGGCGTTCATACACGCTGGCTTCGCTTTGCTTAACCCAGGAGAACCACAATTGTCAAAAGCCGCATCCACG
>JASDQU010012927.1:107744-119052 GCA_032191745.1 Picea mariana | reverse complement strand
TTAAACATTATTATTTACAAATGACCAAACTTGGTGAAGAAGGTAAGCTAAGGTAAGGACAGCAATAGGGTGAGGCACCTTCCAAACAGAAAAAACAAAAGTGTTGACAAACAATTTGCATAAAATGAATGTGTTAAACATTATCATTTTGCCACGTCAACGCAATGTCTTGAAGGGCAGGTCTAAGGTTCCGTTGGCAAAACGCCAGAAAGTCGGAGATATCTCCCCCTGCTTTTCTGAGCTCCACAAGAAACAGACAAGGTGTCACCTCAAAGATCTCCCCAACAACTACCAACTGCCCCTTCCTGCCTACGTCAGACCCCTGCATTTGTTGCATCCACAGCTTGCAATGCCTCTTCTTCACGCTAAATCCCGCCACTTTCGCTATCTCCTCCAGCTTCGCAACTATGACGGAAGCCGGCAGCCGCGAAGCAAAGCGCGTTGCGCCACGAAATTGATTTTGATCTTCCCCTTCGAAAATAGCTGACAAATTTAATCCCGGCGACTGCGAAATGATGTCGAAGGCGTTCATACACGCTGGCTTCGCTTTGCTTAACCCAGGAGAACCACAATTGTCAAAAGCCGCATCCACGTCAGCCAAGTCGGGATAGACGTCATCAAAGGGAAGAGTCCGTTGGAAACCCTTGTTGAACCATGGATTGTCGAGGATCCGCGGAATTGTGATCCTCGTTCTGGGATTCGGGTCCAGGAGCTGCAGCATCAGCTTCTTCACCTCCCGCGAGAACCATGGCGGGCATTTGAACTCCGCCCTGTGGATTTTCCTATACATGCCGTTCAGATTTGCGTCGCGGAAGGGTAGATAGCCGGCCATGAGAACAAAGAGAATGACGCCACAGGACCAGACGTCGGCCGTGGCACCGTGGTAGCCCTTGTTCATGAGCACCTCCGGAGCCACGTAGGCCGGAGTCCCGCAGGTTGTATGGAGCAGGCCGTCCTGCCTCAGCTGCTGCGGGAGGGCGCTGAGACCAAAATCGGTGACCTTCAAGGTGCCGTTGTCGTCTACGAGCAGATTCTCCGGTTTCAGATCCCTGTGATACACACCCCGGCTGTGACAGAAATCCACCGCACTGATCAATTGCTGGAAATATTTCCTGGCCGCATCCTCCTTGAGTTTCCCGAGGCGTGCAACCCTGTGGAACAGCTCCCCGCCCCTAACGTACTCCATGACCAAGTATATCTTCGCCTTGTTCGCCATCACCTCGTAAAGCCTCACGATGTTGGGGTGCCTCACCAATCGCATGACAAAGATTTCTCTCTTTATTTGATCCACCATGCCGCTCCCCACTTTAACAATCTTGCCCTTGTCTATAACCTTGATGGCCACACTCTCGCCCGTCTGTATGCTGCTTGCGTGGTATACTTTGGCGAAATTGCCTTGCCCTAACAGTCGTCCCACTTCATATTTCCCCAGCTTTTTAGTACTAACCGGCCGGGGAGGCCGAGGCGGAAGAAGCAGACTGCTCGGACTAATCGGCTCCATTCTTCACGTTCAATTACTATGTTGCCACAGATCCTTTCTCCGACTCCAAATAGATAGATGAGATTATGGGACTGGGGTTGGTCCACTCACGGAAAGTAGACGGGCATGCCCATTTCCCACGCCGCCTGTGAACAGCCGTGTGCCACAGGGATCGGAATAGGTCAAGACTCGTAGATAACATAATTAAGTAGCACGTGATGGAAGTGGGAATGAACTTCGTCTCTAACCATCCCACTTTCTTCACAGATTTTATATTCAACTGGTAGCTGTCTCCATTTTTTTAATATTGTACTTAATACCGAAATTAACTATTTGGTCGGCAGAGTGCACGATTGTAAGTTGTTTTTAATATATGAAACTAATGGCTTTTCTTCGCCAACAACGACTCGTTATAAATTTAATGTTTTCATTCCAAGTAGTAATGAATAGATTTAGAATTTTTTTATTATTATTATTTAGTAAATTAATATTTTTGATTTAAATTTGAAAAGAAATATTTTAACTTATAAAATTTATATATTAAAAATTAACATTATCAAAAATTAGAAAGAATGTTTCAATTTTTACATTAAAAATAATAATTTCATCTATAAAAAAAATCACAATTTTAACAAAGATTGTTTCATCCAATTTCAAATACAACAAATAGAGAAAGTACCACATTTTGAACCTTCTTTTTATCTAGGCTTTTAAGTCAATTCTCATGGGCTTGAATGCATATTTTACAAGCACATTCACTCTATGTCATCCATTTTACTTTCGATACCATCTTCAAATTGAACGAAAGTGCCAAGAAAATATTTTTGTTTTCAATTAATATAGTAGATAGAATGGGCCAATGAATTTGATTGTATGACAAAATCCTAAGAAAAGTTGAGGGACAATTCTAAATTCTTTAGCATACACAAGTAAAGACACTAAGGAAAATCCATGCATACATAATCCTAAATTTTTTATGTTTTTCAATATGATGATCATGAGTACATGAAACTAATTTTGATCGAGCTAGGCCTTGAGAAACATGATAAGGAATTATTTAGTTTGTTTTAATATTTTGTTTCTATAGATCAAAAAGATTGGAAAAAACCTTTCCTAAAGCTTCATAGTTTTGACGAGTTAACAAGTTATGAAGATCTATGATGATACAAATATCTTGAAATTAATATTTAATATGGACTTAATCACGACAATTTAAGAGAGTGATTTTCATTCTCCACTTTCTCAATATCACAAAGATGACAAATTATTTCATTCCGCAGCGTTTTTTTATTTGTCCAATGCTCAGTTTCACTATATAGTTTGTTCTCATTTTATCAATGTTGATTTTCTTCTTTAAGCTAGCTATCACAAAAATATACTTCGTTCTCATTTTATCAATGTCGTTTTTCTTCTTTAAGCTAGTTATCGCAAGAATATACTTATGATCTTTTAGATTGCATTGATGATCTCTTTATAGCACCTTAATTTTCTCTTATTTCTTCATTACACCACAAATTCTCTTTAAATTTAGATGTGATAGTATATTTAATGGTATCAATATTAGACTAACCTCCTCTTCTATTTTCCAATCGTTTATCAAAGAATTAGTATCTTTATTTCTTTCTCTTTTACAATTATTTTCTTAAGCCAACCCCCTATTAAAAAAAAACATTTCCACACAAGTTGAACACCTTAAGGAACTGCTCACACAAACATATCAAATATTAGTACACCAGTGTATCGTGTGATTAAAAACCTCAAAGAAAAAAAAATCTATGGCCCAGCCAACACGACGACTTGAGGGAATATATTAATGCAAAAGGAAACTATTTTACATAAGAGTTTATCACAATCAAACATCATAAAATAACCCTTTATGTTCTTTAAATAGAGATCATGGACCAATTGGGTGTTAATCCATGAATCGATGTAATTGTTAGTGTCAAGGAGAATATGAACTGTCGGATCACTTTATGTCTAGAATATATCGTGGTCGTCATATTACATAACTAAAAATGCATTCTATTGCATACTAATGAAACATGCTTTACCTAAATACGCTTTAGACCAAGTTGATCTTAACTAACTTCTAAGCATCTAAATATCCTAACACCCCTCCTTAAGAACAACTTGGGATAGGATTGAAGTATTTAAAAAGGTGACACGATAAGATGAGGAGGCATTAGAGCCTATCCCCCCTTAACTCCTAACATAGATCGAAGTTTGGAAAATATCACTTTTGTAAGAGACTTTGTGAAAATTTCTACAACTTGATCATATGTAAGGAAAACGAGCACTTCAAGAACACGATCTTGAATAAGCTTTCTAATGAAGTGCATGTGTAGCTCAATGTGTTTGTTGCATTGATGTTGAACTAGATCTTTGGCGAGCAATCTTGATAGAAATTTGATTGTCACCCCAAAGTGTGGTTAGATGTTGTTGCTAGAATACAAACTCTGAAAGGATCTGTCAAAGACACAAGGCTTCTTGACTTGCATTAACCATTTCTCGATACGTTGTTTCTATTGAAGAAAGGGAAATAGCTTGTTGCTTCTTACAAAACCAAGTGGTAGGTCTATAATGAAGAATGAAAACATAATCTGTAGTAGAATTCTAATCATCAACATCATCAGCCCAATTAGAATCAGTGAAACAAACCAATTGGGTGCTAAGCCATGGACTAATATAGTCATTAGTATTGAGGAGAATATGAACCATCATATCACTTTATGTCTAGAAAATATCGTGACCATTGGGTTACATAACTACAAATGCATACTAAGGAAACACACTTTTACTAAAGACACTTTAGACCAAGTTGATCTTAACTAACTCCTAAGTGTCTAAATATTCTAACACCCCCATTGTTCTTGAACTTAGCAATAACTATATCATACTACTTTATCGCAACAACTCTCAACTCAAAAGGAACATTTAGCTCTTCTAGTTCAAAGATTGTTTCTAGGCATAGCTTTCCTAAAATCAATGAAACAACACTAGACATCAATCAACTAACTACAAGTGGGAAAAAAATACAAATATTTTATAAATTGTTTTTTAAGAATCATACTTGGAACGAAAAAAACAAACTAGACCATTACTTAATATTCACTAAGAAAATAATAGTTCAACTAATATTTACATTATAATTTACTCAACAACCTAATATTTTTCATAGTTTTAAACAAACTTGTATAAGAATCTACTACAAAATTTAACGTTTCTAGTAATTTCGAGCAAAGGTCTACATTAAAACATATGCAACACCCAAATGCTTTAATGATTTTGAGCTAAGATTTGCATTGCATTCTACTTAATACCCTGATGTTTTTATTAATTTTAAGCAAAGACTTGCATTACAATCTACTCAATTGCATCATACTATGCTCAATACACTGCCGTATAATCATACTATGCACTGTCGTTATAATGGTTGTGAGCAAAAATTCACATTGCTTTATGTTCAACAACCTAATGTTTATAGTTGTTTGAGAAAAGCTTACATTACAATCATGTTAACGGCCGAATGTTTCTAGTTGTGAGAAAAATCTATATTGTAATATGTTCAAGAGCATAATATTTCTAATAGTGGGAAAAAAAATTGAGAATGTCTTCAACTTCAACATAGTGATTCAATGTCTCACTTACAGTCCTCCATTAAATTATTCCCAATGACCAAACGTTTCTAATAGTCTTACGAAAATACTTACATTACAATCTACACAAAAACCAAATGTTTAATCTAGTAGTTGTGAGAAAAAAATATTGAAAATTCCTATTATCTCAACATGTTTCAACATCTCATCTACATGCCTATACAACACCTACATGCCTATGCAATCCAATATTTTCTTCAACAACCAACACTATAATGTGCACGTGCGTGCACATACATACACACACATATATATGATGATGATGATGACGATGGTTAACGTCCATTGAGACCAAAATTGGTCTATTGGACCTTAAGAAAAGCAAGATATTATTTGGATTTCTTTTAAATGTTATTTCGATGCTTGAAAAGCATTAAGAGAAGTGTTCCAAGATCACTAAAGTTTTGATGGCTTAGAAGGTTAGGAAGGTCGGTATTGTGACAAATATTTGGAAATTGGGATTTAATTTGGGTACATGCGGGGCATTCTAGGAGAAAGTGTTTTTCATCTTCAACCCTCTTGGCATCACAAAGGTGACAAATTCTTTCTTTCCATGGTGTTTTGGGGATTGTCCAACACCCAATTTCACTATGCAACTCTTGAGAATTAGTTCTTATTTTAACAATATTGATTCTCTTATTTATGCTAGTCAAAATAGAGAAATACTTTTGATCTTCAAGATCAGGGTTAACCACCTCCTAATAATACCTTAATTTTCTTTTATCTTCTAATTCTTTATTGCACCATATATTCTCCTTAAATTTAGCTTGTACAATATTTTTAATATCATTGTTATTCCACAGAATAACTTTTTGTTTATTCCCCAATGATTTAGCCAAGACTTGGCATCATTATGTCACATCTGCTTTAGTCGTTGGTGATTTTGGCTAGATTATGAAGCAAATTTTGGGAAACCTCTTATTATCCATGTTGTTTATCTTGTTCTTGTACATTAAGTACCTAATCATAGTTGTGCTCTCAATGAGGGAAAGGCTCGCTTCGATGAGGATGATAGGATAGGGTGTATTGCCCTTAATTTTGAGATTATAAGTTATAAAATTATTTTGGATCTACTCTATATTTCTCCAAGATTCTCGAGAGATATTGCATTTCCAAACTTCACATCCATAGAAGATAACATGAGTGACAAAAGTCTCAAATTGGAGTTTTTTCTTATCCCATAGCCAAAGGTCTACTAATTTACAATTATTTTCAAGCCCATAATAATCTTTCCACCCTCCATTTATCCTTTTCTCAATGCTATAGTTCCAATTGAGCTTGTGATGAATATCAATTCCAAGATACTTGTACAAAGACACTTCCTCCAAGATATTATTGTCATATACAAAATTATTGTAGGTGATCTTGTTGGATTTAATGATTATAACCTTCATTTTGTTAGCGTTCACAGTCATACATATACTAGAGCAGAAGTCCTTGGGGATTTTAAGTTGCTTACTAAGGTCATAGGGATACTTTTCCATAATAACAATATCATCATCATAGAGAATAAGGATGATTACTATACTAGCAAGAGTTGGTCCAACACAACCTGTGACTTCCAAACAATCTTCTAACTTGTCAATGTAAATGCCAAAAAGGGTAGGGGATAGGGGACAACATTGGTTCACTCCTATATTGCAGTTAATTTATTCTGACCAACCCTCAGTTTTCTTAAACTTGGCAATAATATTCTCATAGAACCTTACCGCAGCAGCTCTCAGACCAGAGGGAACTTTTAGCTCTTCTAACCTATTCCAAAGGTTGGTCCTAAGAACAGTGTCAAAATCTTTCCTAAAGTCAACGAAACAACAAAAGAGATTAGTTTTATTGTTATGACACTCCTCTGCAATGATCCTAAGTGTGATAAGGTGGTCCACATTTGAATGATAACCTCTAGCTCTTTTTCTGTGGCTTTCTAGCCATATACTTATATTCTTTTCCAAAATACTTCCATATAGCTTGGATAAAATGGGGTTAATCAAAACGATCCTATAATTAGAGGGATTGTTTTTATCCTCACTTTTAAAAATAGGTACAATGAGGCTTTGAGTCCAAGGTTTAGGGAAGCCCTACTAAATTAAAGGGCTTGTGTATGTAGGGATCAAACTAGGCCCTCCAATTTTTAATATTTTAGCTTGATAGTCCTTAATGTCCTTAGCTTTCCCATTTATAAATTTCTTAACCCCAAACTTTATCTCTTCTATAAAAAAAATATCATCTTTTATATATATATAATTTGAGTTTTCGTTTTAGACCAATCCAAAAAGTAAAAGTAAAGTGAAATTGGTTGGTTGGGAGAAAATGGATTGTGATTATCTAAAAGAGATCCGAGCTATCTTGGTTGTCAAAACACTATTTGTCACGGGCAAGGGTAGGGAGTAGTTTTAAAACGAGATCTTCATGAGATTAAAGTGTTGATAATTTAAATGTGGCCAGATGTAATAATTGGAATCAATTATACACTTATAAAACACAAAACCTAATAGGTCGTGAAATAATGCAAAATGCTTACAATATAATAGGATTTTCTTCATTTAAAAAATATTAGATTCTTTGTGCATTCACAAAAGTATCATGTGCATTAACTAAAAACTTAATCATTTATTATGAATTATTTATAATAAGATTTTTTTCATTAAAAAATATGAAATTCTTTGTGCAGTATCATATGCATTAACTAAGTTGAAGCTTAGTCATTTATTATGAATTATTAACTAGGGGGAGTAGTGGATTATTAAATGTTGAAAATTAAAATAATTGTTTCTTAAGTAATCAATATGTCATATCCTTAAACCAATAATGAGGAAAAATATGTAGGAGGAAATTCAAAAATAGTTAGTGGTATGTTTTGGTCGATTGCTTCCAAAAAAGTGATGGGATATTATTTAGTCTCATGGTAGTGATGGAGAAGCTTCATTTATAATTCTAAGACTTAAGAGGTATTTTATTGATAATTTTACCTTTTTTCAAGTGAAATATAGTAAATAGGGTATTTAGGTTTTAAATATCAAAGCTTTTTCTTACAAATTTAATTGAAGGTGTTATTTTACTGTTTTATGTTCTGGTTTTTTTATTGTAATTCGATGACATAAATTTATATGAAATCACAGTTTTATGTTGTTTAAATTATATTTATGAATGTAAAAATGGATTCAGCTTGTTGAAAAACTTTTGGAGTGCTCAGATCTGCACATTAATTATGTATAATCTGAGTGCTTCAAGTGTTTTTCAACAAGCTAAATCCATTTCTGTACTCAAAAATGTAATTTAAAGAATAGAAAATTGTGATTTCTTTTAAATTTATATCATCAGATTTTGGTAAAAACGATCAAAACATAAAACAATTAGACTACTACTATATTTATTAACTAAAATAGGTTTTGAAAAATTAAAATATCAAGTTAATAAAATGTAAATGCAAATTCCAAGTTGTAAAATAAGAATTATAATAAACTTTAAATATATGAAAACTTGAAATAGAATATGCAATTGTAATATCAAATTAGATTTGGTGTGAATTGTATAAGAGGTGATTTGGAAAGAATAAAATATTTGATATAAAGTGGATAAGAGGTGATTTGGAAAGAATATAATATTTGATATAAAGTGGATAAGAGGTGATTGGGAAAGAACATAATATTTGATATAGAGTGGATAAGAGGTGATTTGAAAAAATATAATAGTGAAGTGGATAAGAGTTCAATTTAAATAATAATAATGAAGTAGATAAGAAGTGGATTTGGAAATAATTTGTTGTTTTGAATAAAATATTAAATTGAGAAAAGAATTTAAGAAGTAGATTTATAAAAATAAATAATTTTTTTTTTAAAGATTGGTTGAAATATGTGGCTTGGTGGCTTAGATGGATTCTCTAGCCAAGTTCTTCATTTCATCACTGGAAGATGTGGGGATGTTGGATTTCCAACCACCAAAACTCATTTCCACTTGGAGAAATTTGCACACAAAATCGGATCAAATTTCCAAGAGACTAGATCATTTCCTCATCTCAGAATCTATTATGGACACCAACCTTAGCCTTGGGAAATGGGTCTCTATTGGAGGGGACTTAGACCATAGCCCTATACTCTTCAAATTGGCTCCATTCTCATAGAAACCTTTAGCCCCCTTCAAACTAAATTCATCTTGGTTGGAAGATCTTTCTTTCATTTTCAAATTAAAAGAATATTGGGTTCCTTTTAATCCCTCCGAACCTGAATCCCTTTCTCTCCAATTCCTTGAGAACCTAAAGAGAGTAAAGAAAGCATCATAGAGCTAGGGAAAAGAAAAGCATATAAGGGACTCTAATCTTTAAAGGATTTAGAAGAAAAATTACAGCAATGGTATGACAACGATACCATAAACCCTCCCTCGGACAACCAAAAATAGGACTTAAATCTTTTGGAACAAGCGCAACCTAAAATACTCCTTGACAGAGAGAAGGAATGGAGACTTAAGAGAAGGTACCTATGGCTCCAAGCGGGGGATGAGAATACAAATTTTTTCCATAATCCAATCGAAGAAATTCAATCAATACCATATGGGCCATTGATGGTTCAAATAGCACACCTGTTACTTCTTTTGAAGACATCGTTGCAGTTGGGACTCAACACTTTCAATCCCTTTACAAAGAAGAATCCATTGCTTCCATTGGTGTTGTGCTTCAGGTAACTTATCTCTTTTTGGGTTTCATTGATCAAGAAGGAAATGATCAATTGATGGAACAAATCTCAAAGGAAGAGCTTCGAGTTGTTCTACAGAGCTTCCAAAAAGATAAGAGTCTAGGCCCATATGGTTTTCCAATCGATCTCTACTTGGAATGATTTGATTTTCTCTGGAAGGACTTACTTGGTGTGGTCAAGTATTCCAAATCCTCGAGGTAGATTCTCCCATCCTTCAACTCGAATTTCATAGCTCTTATTCCAAAATCTAAAAATCCTCGCTCTTTTGACTAAAAACAACCTATCTCGCTCTGCAAAAGCATCTACAAGATCATCTCTAAGATTATCACCTGCGTTAGTCCTCGAGATGTTACTAGTTGTCAAAGGAATTATGCCAAGGGTCCTTCAAACCAAAACTCAGAAATGAATTTTAAGGTTACCTTACTTTATCAAGGGTGATATGCATAATTCTTCTCTCCTTACACACTCACTAACGTTACAGACATGAAGATTGGGCTTTCCTGTGACTAATAGGGGCAATTTATATTATACCACACTAGAATTAAAAGTAAGGATGAATTACTATGTGGATAGAGAGGAACATGGAAAAGGTATCCAACATAGATAAATCTTTAAGGATTTTAACTAGAGAATAATGTACTTGGCATTGAATAATTCAGTAGTTGTCACAACTGATAACATATAGACAGGAACAACAATATGACAGAAAAGGCTCACTAACCAACCCTATTGTATTCACACCAATGTTACATATTTATAGTACAATGGGTGATTCCACCTCATATAGATATTTTCTATAGATCCTAAAATCATGTATGATGATTAGGCTAGGCAATCTTAACTAACTCACTAGTCATCACTTAAGGATATATTACTAATATCCTAAATGAATAATACAAATATAGAAGACAATTAGACTTAGTGATTGGTTAAGGTAAGCCATAGAATAACATTCCCCCCCTCAATCACAAGTATGATTAATAATACCAATAATGAAACATAAACTAGTATCAATTCCAAGTCTTCATAGTGAAACTCCTGAGTTGAGCCTCAATGAAGAATTGCCTGAAAAAACGCCAATTTAGATGTCGAATGGTTCATCTGAAATGAACTGGAAGAGAGCTAAGATATGGAAGTGAATAATTGCAATATCTGAACATTCCCTGATTGCTTGACAATTCGATCATTTTTCCAAGTATTTGAGCTAGAAGAATTTGATGTCTTCTGCTAATTGGTGAACATGTTATTGGATTACTGAGAGGGGGGGGGTGAATTAGTAATAGAGCAATTTAATCCTTTTTAACCATATAATCCAAGTGTTATATCAATGAAGAATTATCATCCAGTAACTGCAGAGTAAATAAGCAATGAACAAATAAACAAACATACACATACACAGTACACCAATGTTTTACGTGGAAACCCAAATCGGGAGAAAACCACAGAATGCTTTTTCTTATATGTCTTGAAGAATTACATTCATTGGAAGC
>JASDQU010012927.1:44839-73376 GCA_032191745.1 Picea mariana | reverse complement strand
CATTTGATTTTTGAACTCCCCCCCTTAAGGTACATAAGAGTTACATCATTGTACTCCCTCTTCTAGGATCATGAGAGTGATAAACTTGTTCCATTTGTGTACAAAATAAAGTGGGCATGTGGAAACAAGCCACATGTTATCTCATCCTGTGAGAGCCATGCTTGAAATCTATGCCATAAGGGGACCACTTATGTGAGGTACAAAAATGTTATGTGTTGCAAGATTGGTCTTTACTCGAGATTGAATTCTATGGTAAGACTTATATAATCTCTTGGTTGTTGATGACCACTGCCAAGGATCAATCCACTCATAGTGAATCTTAAATCTTGTAGGTTTCTTCAGTGTTGAACATCTGTCTGAAGAATGGTTATGCTTTCCACAATGCTGGCAAGGATGGAAATCAAAACACCGATTCTCCTTGTGACCAACTCGATTACAATGTTGGCATTTCACATTCCGATGTTGAACTAGAAGAGGTGAAGTTGAAACTTCTTGAAGGAATCCAATACTTTGGAATTGAATTGGTCTGGAATAATAAGGAATATTAAAGGTAACTTCCTTGTCATATCCAAGTCATGTTCTATTATTGTTGTAAATGATTTATTCCCAAGGTCTAATGATGGGCTTGGAAAGAATATTCTAAACTTGTTCCTTTGACATCTGTGAAAGTTGATTTACTATATGTTGTTGCATTATAGAAAGGTTTTCTTCACTGAAGTCAAAAGAAAACTATTGAAATGTAGGTTCATGAATAGATTCATCTTTTTCTGCATATAGAGTTGTTTTACTGAGTTGATCCTTCACTGAATGTTGATCAAAAACATCATCGTCATCATCATCATAAAGAGGGTTGTGCTGAACAAAGACTAGTTCAGAACACTTCATTGGTTGTTGATTTTTGAGATCTATCAACTCATCATTCAATAGTTGGGATTGATCTTGTAGAAGTATAACGTTTGCTTATGTCACTTGCAAACAAGTTATCACTGATTGAAGAGTTTCTTTGTTCAATATCATTGTGTTGTCTTTAGTGGTGTTTATTAGAGTGTTTAGAAACTCTAATAATTCGAGACTTTGAGCCATTTAAAAACATTAAATGAGGTCTCCTTGTGCAGGTAGATCTTGATTACAATTTGAATCAACAAAAGAAGGCTTTCTTTCAACTCGCTCACTTGAATTGCTCACTTGAACTTCACGCTCTCTTGATTTTGTTTCATGCTCGCTTGTACTTGCTCGCTTTAAATTTTCTTACTTTCTTCCAAGAAGTTGAGGGTGTCGGATACTACCGAAAATGAATCCAAAAACTTGATGTTTACAATGATTTGAGTTTTAACCACTCAATCTATAGACTCAGGAATAGAATGACACAAGCAAGTTGTGGGTGTCGGGTTCAACCGAAAATGCATGATCCAGGTGGATATTGGTGGCCACCCACCTATTCCAACTAGCTCCTCGTGTCCGCTTTTGTTCAACATGTTCTTTTGTACTTCTTTGTAATTGTGGTTTCTACACTTCTGGGGATGTCTAAAGCCCCACACATCCTCCAAGTGGATATGAGTGGCCTCTCACCTAATCCAACTAGATTATTTTTTATGTTTTCATGTCAGCGCATCTTGTTGTACTTCCAGAGCCGTTTTGGGGCCCTAAACATTGTTTTTTTGGCTTGCCACAGTCAAACTATAGACAAAGTCAAGTTTGACGGTGGAATGTGTATTTCTATGAAAGATCTTTCCAATAGGCTTTCACGCGCCTAAAACGGAGGTCGTATGCAAAAGTTACGACCCTGGGAAGTTGAGGTACCAAATTACGCCAACTTACCTATAGGGCCCACATGACTTTTGGTGTTTCAACTTCTAGGGTTATATTTTTGGATGTCTAGGGTTTTGGAATTCATAAGTAATATCAAAAAGGCCTTTGGATCCTCATTGCAATTGATTATGCTCAGACGGATGCGCGTAGTAGACACATCTCTTCTCGAAAGATACCACCATTCGAGCAAGTGTTTCATTTCTGTAGTTTTACAGTTTCAACCTATTTCATTATTTAATAGAAGATATTGTTCACTGGATATTTGTGTTATTCTCCATATCTTTGTGTTTATTGTATTCAGTTTTTTAATCAATCCGTTCAGCTCCTAAATCTGGATCAGTGGTATCAAAGCAGTCTGCTCTTCATTTATTTTTTTCCGTGTATGTCCCTGACAAGATCTGGCTACAAGAAGTTGGGACTCGAACCAATCGAGCCATTGCTAGATCGATCGCACCGAGCCCGACAACAACCCATGGGGGATGAAAATAAAGATGATGGAGTAGGAGATCCTATTAAAATGTTGCTCGAGGAAGCCCTCGTGCGATAAAGGAACGAAATGATGAACAAATTTGCACAGATCCTTTGATGGTTGCCCACAGGAGAAGCATCTTCATGAAGCGGCCATGCAACCCCCTTCAAGGTACATGTAAATTTTGATATTCCATTATTTGAAGGACTTATAGATGCGAATTTTGTAGATAAATGGTTGAATCTGCTCGAAGGATATGTTTTCTTCCATAATTTTTCCGATAGGGAAAATATCACATTTTCACTCCTCAAGGTCGTTCCCCATGTTAAAGACTAGTGGGATACTTACTATGAGAAAAGGGCCATTGAGGAATATACAATGTTTGTGGTGACCCCTACATGGGATTCCTTTCGGGACGCCATTAAAGAACAATACTTCCTTATTGGAAGCTACAAGGACCAGTACACCAAATGGACCAGCCTACGTCAAGAAAGGGACCATACAATACCAGATTGCACCAATATTTTCCATACCCTATGCACCAAATTGGGTATCAAAGACTCTGAGCATCATTTGGTGCTCAAATACCGTGGTTGTTTGTATAGATACATTCAAACAGAAATGGATTTCTTGGACATCGCCTCTTTGGTCATGGCTTATAGATACACTCTCAAGATCGAGCAGAAATTTAAGCAGAAACGACGAGAGTTTGGATCTGCAAACCCCTCACAGCCGAAGTAGGGAAAAGGCAGCCCCAACCCACACAGTAAGGGACCAAGTCGAGATGGTCGCCCTTAGGACAACCAGTCCAAGCCATACCACAAGAAGGGAAATGAGACGATGAAGAAGGACATGGGAAAATGGTGTGAATACCATAAAAGTCCTTGGCACAACACCGAAGAATGCCACTCCAAGCAGTCCCTCATGGTCGAGCTGAAGGATTTTGAGTCAGAGGTCAATTCTGATTCCGGGTCAAATCTTAAAGGAGGGAAGCGAATTATCGATGTTGAACCCAGTGCCACTATCACTACCACCAAAGTTTGGCCAAGCGAACCAGAAGAACCAGAGGAAGGGGAACGCCTCTTTCACTTGCAGATGTGGGTCAAGGGGGCTCTGATTCATTTCATTGTCGACAACGGTAGTCAGAATAACATAGTTTTGGCAAAGGTTGTCAAGCGGCTGGCTTTGCCAACGACACTACACCCGCAACCCTATGCCATCGACTAGCTTCGACAAGAAAGAGATCTTTGTGTCATCGAACAGTGACGTCTTCCCTACGACATCAAGCCTTTCAAAGATGAGGTATTGTGTGATATTTCTCCCTTTGAAGTTTGTGATGTTATATTAGGACAACCATATTTGTGGAAGCATCATGTTGTGTATGAGTCTAGACCTCACAGTGTTATTATTACTTTGAGTAGACAATTGTACAGGATCCTAGAGGTAGCATCTCCTACTGCTATTTCTTTAATCTCTGCTAAGAAATGAAGTAAGGTCAATTCACAGACCAGGAAGTTTGTCTTCTTTGTGATCCATGCTCATAGTCAGTAGAAGGTCTTCGCCACATTCGTGGCCTCTACATAGTGCCTCTCTTTGCAGCAGAAGCAAGTGGACGGGATCGTGGAAGAATACAGAGACATCTTCTCCTCACCTACAGGGGTACCGACACACTAACAAGTCAAGCATCCGATTGATCTAACTCCCGACGCACCTATACCTAATGGACCAGTCTATCGGCGCTCGTTGATGGAGAATGACGAAATTAGGCGTCATATTCAATAGCTTCTTCAAAAGGGGCACATCAAACCCAACTCTTCCCCTTGCAGAAGCCTGATTGTACTGGTGCAGAAGAAGGACAAGACTTGGCGACTCTGCATTGATTACAGAGCCTTAAAAAAAATCACAGTCAGAACCACTACCCCCATTCCCAGAATTAATGAACTTCTTGAAAAAATCAAGGGGGAAAAGTTCTTCAACAATATTGACCTAAAGTCTGGCTACCACCAGGTTCCCATTGAACCGACTTATGTATGGAAGACAACCTTCAAGTCTAAACAAGGTCTCTACGAATGGCTAGTCATGCCCTTTGGCTTAACAAATGCACCAACCACTTTCATGAGGTTTAGGGATGATGTATTGAGACCCTTCACCAACTCCTTTGTGGTGGTATATTTGGATGACATCTTGATCTTCAGTAGAACGTGGGAGGAGCACATGCGGCATATTCAATAGGTTTTGAGCACTCTGTGGCAACACAAGATGTATGCCAACTTGGAAAAATGCTCTTTTGGCATGAATAGGGTCTAATACTTGGGCTACATTGTTGATGAGCATGGGGTACATGTCAATCCAGCCAAGATCCAAGTCATCTGTGACTGGCCATCCCCGACCACACTAATTGAGATTTGGAGCTTTTTGGGGCTAGCCAACTTCTACCGACGGTTCGTGTTGGGATTATCCCATATTGCATAGGCCCTCATCCAGGTGACCAAGGGCGGTGGTAGGGCCAAGTTCGTGTGGGGGAAGGAGAAACAATGATCATTCGATGATCTGAAGCATTGCTTGTGCTCAACTCCGGTACTCTCCTTGCTCGATCTCCAACAACCATTTGATATTGAGACTGATGCATCTGACTATGTTTTCGGCGCAGTTCTCACTCAGCACGAGCATCCAGTGGCATACCATAGTGAGACACTCTCCGATGCTGTCCATAAATACCCCACCTATGACAAGGAAATGTATTCCATTGTACAAGCCTGTTGTCAATGGAAACATTACATTATGGGGAAAGAGATGACCATACACACTGATCACAAGCCTCTGCATTTCATATAGACACAGGGGAAATTGTAGAACGACCGCCATCAGAAGTGGTCCACCTACCTGCAACAGTTTCATCTCAACATCAAGTATAAGATAGGTATCTCCAATTGTGTCGTTGACTGCCTTAGTCAGCCTCCTGTGGCTGCACTCACCACTGTGCTCCATTCCTATGGACATGAAGCATCTGAGTGACCCCAACTTTATCAACAAGATCCAAACTTTGCCACCACATATCATCCCTTGGGTACAGGTGCAACTATCACTAATTTTCACATTCAGGACAGACTCTTATGCCATCTGGGCCATCTTTGTGTTCCTACAAGCGAGCGTGCAAAGATGATTTGGGAAGCCCACTACAGTCGGGTGGTAGGACATTTTGGCGTAGAGAAAATTGTGGCCATTCTTCATAAACATTTTTATTGGACAAAACTTCGACAGGATGTCAGCAAGTATATCGGATCTTGCACTGCATGTGCCATTGCCAAGCCATCCATCAAGAAGCAAGGCTTATATACCCCCCTTCATATTCCCAAGAAGCCTTGGGAATCCATCTCAATGGATTACATGTCTGGATTTCCATCCACCAAGCAAGGAAATGATTGTGTGTTTTTGGTCGTTGATCGTTTTTTGAAGATGGCCATCCTCATATCCTGTAAGAAGAACGTCACAATGATAGATACTGCCAAGATCTTTTTCGAACGAGTGTGGGTCCACTTTGGGATACCACAGAACATCATCTCTGATCGAGACAAGAGGTTCCTCAACACCTTCTGGTCGAGTCTCTGGTCTCTGTTGGACACCAAGCTCACAAAATCCACTGCTTTCCACCCCCAAACGGATGGCCAAACAGAGGTCGTCAATCGGATGATTGTGCACATCCTACGCATGTACAATTATAAGCCTCCACATACATGGGACGAGAATCTCCCATATGTCCAACACAGTTACAACAAGGCTCTCCATATTTCCACTGGTCATATCCCATTTCAGGTAGGTTTGGGATTCCAACCCTTGGGACCTATTGATGTTGCACTTCCTCTTGCCACCGCACAGACAGATTCTTCCCCTGATCATTCTGCGATCTACAAAGCCACCGGATTCATTGAGTGGATTCAGCACATCCTCCAACAGGTGCAAGAGATTTTGCAGAAATATAATGCTAAGTACAAGCAGCGCCATGATCAACATAGGGTACCACACCAGTTTCAGGTTGGTGACAAAGTCCAGTTACATTTGCAGAAGGAGGGTCTCATCAAGCCCCATCGGAAGCTTTGCCCACTTCATTATGGGCCTTACACTATCACCAAGGTTGTGGATAGCAATGTTTTTGAGCTCAACACTCCACCCTTCCTTGGTTTGCATCCAATATTCAATGTGGACCTCCTTCGGCCATATTTTCCACCATTATTGGACACCTTCGAGATCGTCGAACAACTGACACCAACAAATCTCAACCCCAACTGCATGGAACAAGCATCCACTGGTTAGATAGTGGACACACAGGTTAAGGGCACTCATAAAAAACGGATCCAGCTTTATCGGGTTGTCAAGGCAGGGTAACTCCTACACCAAGGAAAGTGGCTCACTCGGGGCCAAATCCAGTAGAAGTTTCCTCACCTGATGGGGGAACTCAACACAATGGAGACCATTTCTTCCTAAGGGGGGAGGATTGATCTAGGTGGATATTGGTGTCCACCCACCTATTCCAACTGGATCCTTGTGTCTGTTGTTTTTCAACACATTCTTTTGTACTACTGTGTAATTGTGGGTTCTACACTTTTGGGGTTGTCTGAAGCCCCACACATCCTCCAAGTGGATACGGTGGCCTCTCTCCTAATCCAATTGGCTTATTTTGTATGTTTTCATGTCATCACATCTTGTTGTACTTCCAGGGTCGTTTTGGGGCCCTAAACGTTGTTTTTTTGGCTCACCACAGTCAAACTATAGACGGAGTCAAATATTGATGGCAGAATGTGTAGCTCTCTTAAATACCTTTCCAACGGGCTATCACGTGCCTAAAACAGAGGTCGTATGCAAAATTTACGATCCTGGAAAGTTGAGGTACCAAATTACACCAACTTACCCATAGGGCCCACATGACTTTTGGTGTTTCACCTTCTAGGGTTAGGTTTTTGGATGTCTAGGGTTTTGGCATTCATGAGTAATATCAAAAAGGTCTCTTGAGCCTCATTGTAATCGATTCTTCTCAGAAGGATGCATGTAGTAGCCACATCTATACTCAGAGATAGCTACCACCATTCAAGCAAGTGTTTCAGTTCTGCAGTTTTACAGTTTCAGCGTATTTCATTATTTAATAGAAGATATCGTTCACTGGATATTTGTGTTATTCTCTGTATCTTTGTGTTTATTGTATTTAGTCTATTAATCAGTTCGTTCCGCTCCTAAATCTGGATCAATGCACCCGATAAATACAATGAAATTCAACTTGATTTGAGTGGAAACTTTCAAAAATATATTCCAAGTTGAGCTTGATTTCTTACAAAAAAATACTATTTGCAAGTTTACAATGAATGTTGTTTTCAAATTTGAATGTGTTGTTGATGCTTTTGAGTTTATTTCTCCTTTGATTACGAGCTTGACTTTTTCATTGTTGATGTGAAAATCTTCAGCTGACTCAGATGGTCTGGAATTTTCCAAGCAACTCTATAATGCAACAACATATAGTAAATGTAAGCCATATGAATTTCAATAGTGAATTATTCCACTACATGCATACAACATATACTATTCAAAAATATGAATAATCTAAGAAATGTATGAATCAAGATTGGTCGAAATACATGAAATCAATATCATTCATCGAACTCCATACATATTTACAACATATATGGGCCAAACGTTGTTGTTGAAGATTTTACTAATTATCTGAGTACATTACAGAGATGGAAGATAACTCAATTACAATGGAGAAGATAAGATGTGGGGGTTACAACCTAGTACAATAAAACATAATCAAATCCCTATTAGCCTCCATGGTTTCCCTCTCCTAATCTATATTTTTTCTAGAGCTAGGATGATCTCTCGACTTTGAGGTTCATATACTCTTCCTCTCTCTGATTGCTGATAATAAGGAAATGAGCTTGGTGGTTTATTTATAGTTCATGCTGGTGAGAAAAAACACTTCCTGCTTCTTGAAACCACCTTAACAATTTCTTGATATTGTTTCTTTATCTTATGGAGTTATTTATCTTTCTAGTAGAAACTAAAGTGAAATAGTCACTTTTACTATGGTAAAATGTCCTTTGATTGAATTATTTTTACCCCCAAAGCTGACTCAGGATGAATCCTTCCATGAGAAAGGGTTCACATGATAGAGTTGTTGAGTTGGGCTCCTTCAAACCCTACAAAATTTAGGATTATTGTAGGTTGGAGGAAAAATTATCCACTTCCTCTCAACAACAATTACCTTGTTGCATGGAACAACATCAATCTGACCTTTGAAGCCTCTTCCTTCTGTCTTGGCTAGATGTTATCCAGAAAATGCAATTGCACCTTATGATAGATTACAATATAACATGTCGTTGTTATTTCTGAACCAATGTAAATAATAATGGGCCTTCCTCCTCTTTGCAAAAACAAACAGAAGTTCTAACACACTTGAAGCCATGATGGCCCACAAGTCTTATCAGGGAAAACATCCCTTGATAGTTGATCCCCTTCCATTAAAGCAGAGCTCAGAAAGAAGCATCTAAATTTAACAAAGATGTTGATGAATGATGGTATCTTGTCTGTGGATGCATTTTATAGAATTGTGATGTGTTGGGAGGAACTCGGTCTGACGGGGCTTATGATTAATCGAATTTGAGCCTGGTACCTGAGATCAGATCCAGAAGTACACAAGAGATGACCAATAATCTAATTGCAGGGAGGTTGTATCTCAAATGGAAATGATTATAACTGATTTTCCTTAGATTAGATTAATCCATCATGTTTAATGACCTGTCAAACATTTGTGACAACATTTCTCATGTAGGAAAATCCATAAAAATCATGTTTAATTCATTTTTTATGATTCAGTGGGAACGTGGCAGTTTGATATTGGCTTCTTTGCATGATTTTTAAAAATTGCATGAAAAATTGGATGACATCATGTATGATGTCATCAATGTATGTTGGATGTGTGGCAGTATGTCATAGGTCTAGATGGATTCCCATGTGGCATGGTTGACAAGTCCACTCCCTTTTGATTTGTCCAAGTGTCTCCCTGTCATCGACAATCTGTCAGGGGTGATCGCGTGGCTCTATGCGACTGTGCAACGGTCATGCATCGGAAGTTAGGCCATGTCATTCCAAAGTGGAAATCTCACCACTCATGATAGGTCCACCTCATCTCTACTTTAGCACCATACCAAGATCACAACACATAGTTCTCTGAAATACCTCCTGGTGGTATCTCATGGGATACTAAGTAGTTTCTTCGTATCAGTCAACCATGTGAAACCAATGTCATTGAGACACATAGCAAGCTCACAAATCATTATCAATTGCCCAAAAATTGTTAATTGCCGAGCACGTTAAGGATGCAAAATGCACCGTAAGTCGTTGATCTTGAGAAGCATGGTGCACTCAGATAACAGTTCTCGATTTCATTCAATTGACGATGCGTATGAATATTTATCCCCTCATCCCTTAGTCACAACCATTGGTCACTAATGTAAGCCCCTTTGACTCATATGTGATCTCCTATATGTGTCATTTAAGCCCCATGGGGCTTATTTAAGCTCGTTTTTGTATAATTTCACCATAATTCCTTCTTTTCTACCTTTTCCATTCATTCAAATGATTGTTAAAGTAGAATCTCTTCATCAATGTGGTTTCAGTGGTCCTTCTTTCTTACAATATTGTCTCCACAACACAAATGTCTCCGAACTAGCAATGCCCAAACATTTTTTTTTTTAAATCCTCTATTAACATTGGCTCCAACGGGGACAACAGATCTTTGTGATAGGCTAAGAACATTAGACTAGTTGCCTTATCCATTGGGATATGGAGTCTGAAAGCATCAAACTGTAATGAATTCTCCTTTGTCTTTGTAGGGACAGATCGTCCTCCTTTTTTCTCAACAACTTAAAATAGTGGTCCAATTTTATTTGCAAAATAAAATAAAAAATGAAAGTACATAAATATGACTAAAATGAAATGAAAAAAATTGAACAATAAACTAATATAATATAGTGGGATATGCTTAGAGCTTAGCATTGTAAGAAATGCTTGAGAAACCTCCCATTCACAAGAGCTCCCGATACATCACCATTCAACTCAGCTAGCTCATAAGTGTTATTTTCTTGAATGGCTAGAATCTGAAAAAGTCCATCCACAGAGGATCAAACTTGCCATGTTTCCCTTTGGCTTATCTTTCAGCATCCCATTTCAAAACCAGGTCCCTAACAACAAAATTCTTTTCATTTTCTCTCTTTTCAAAAAATTTCTTCATCCTCTCACGATTTTCTTTTGTTCTAACCAATACATATTCCATTTTCTGCTAAACGTCTTTGAGTTGATAAATCCTTCCTTGCACATTATTCAGTTCTTCCTCCTCATCTTATAACAACTTCATCAGTGGCAGACTAAGATATATTGTAAATAATGCATCTTCCCCATATACCAATTGAAAAGAAGAAGTTCTGAGGGCTCTCTTTGTACTTATTATGTCAACCCATAATACATATTTTAGGTGAGAATCCCATTATTTCTTGTTCTGTGAAATCATTTTTTTTATAATCTTGATCAAGATCTTATTTCATGACTCGGCTTAACCATTTCCCTGTGAATAATACGCAGTAGAATGACCTAGTTCAATGTTATAATCCTAGTAGAATTACAATAATTTAGCATATTTGAAGACTTGTGCATTATCAGTAGTAATCTTTCTTGGACAACCAAACCTTGCTAAGATATTTTCCTCTAGAAATTTTATGATGGTTGAATCAATGACTACTCTAGTTGGAACAACTTCAACCCACTTAGTAAAATAGTATGTGGTTGTCAATATCCACTTGTGTTGGCCAGTAGAATTTGGATTTATCTCTCCAATGAAGTCTAGACCCCATCGTTGGAAAGGTGCTTCCACTTTTATAGGTCTTAGTGGCAAGGGGAGAAGTTTTTGCTTTCCTGCAAATATTTTACATTCAGGGAAAGCCATAACTAATGCATTGGTATCATCAAATAGACATGCCAATAACATCCACCCCTCAATATTTTATAAGCAGTAGCTCTCCAAGCATGATGACCTCCTCAAACCCCACTATGAAACTCATTTATAATGTGTGATTTTTGATCTTCAGTGATACAATTGAGTAAAATACCTCTAGGGCCTCTCCAAAACAATTGTTGGTCAACAATGCAGTATTTTATTTCTTGTAATTTCACTGATCTAGCCCTAGATTTATCCCAAATTGCTGGAAAATTCAAGTCTTGTAGATACAAAATAACATCTTTATACCAATCAGACTGAGAGAATTTAGGGTCTACTTTTAGAATGGAATGATCTAACTCTTCAATTACTAGATGTGCTGCAATGAATCCTTGGGATACCAAATTCATCCACAAAACCTTGCAATTTGTTTAAGTCATGAGTCTTGAAATTCCTTGACCCTTTATCAGCTTTGTAGGCTTTATTTCTAAGGAATATTCTTGTAGTTTAGAAATCCATTTTCCTCTCTTTCCTTCACTGTCAATATGAACTAGAATATCCTTGATAACAACAAAGGGAACATAAGCAATGATATGTGAGTGTAAAATGTAATCTTTGAAATATTTCAAGGCTTTAACCAAAGCATATGCCTACTTTTCCATATTAGTATATTTTATCTCAGCATCCCTCAATGCCTTGTTGAAAAATGCAATAGGTTGCTTTTGGTTCTTTGTATTCTTTTGCAATAAAAATGTTACTATGGTATTTTCATATGCAAAATAAAAGATAAAAAATGGTTTATCATAGTCAGGATTGAATAAAACTGGGTATTCCCCAAGGGTTTTCTTAATCTGTTCAAAGGAGTCTCTAGATTCAACAGTCCATATTATCTAAGTATCCTTCTTTAACATGCCAGTGATATTCTTCACAATTTCAGCGAAATTAGGAATAAACCTCCTTCAAAATATTATTTTACCCAAGAAAGATTGTACCCCTTTCCTATTTTTGGGTAAACCAATTGTATCAATGGATTTGACTCTTTCAGGATCAATCCTAACCCCTTCCTAAGATACAATATGTCCTAGCAACTTTCCCCCATTCATGGAAAAGGACATCTTAGGATTCATGGATAAGCCATATTTTATGCACTTAATGAAGGTTTGTGTTAGATGTTTAAGATGATCTTGGTCTGACTTAGAAAAAAATGTCATGTCATCAAGGTAAATCACAATAAAATTATTATTTTCCCCACAAAATAAATATCCAATTCTCTTTGAAACGTGGCTCCTGCATTAATAATCCCAAAGGACATCTTGTCATACATAAACGTTCCCCGGGGAGTTCTAAAAGTCGGTTTATCTCAGTCATCTAGATGCATAACCACTTGATTATAACCAAATAATTCATCCATTATGGAAATTCTAGAAGCTCCAACTAGCTTCCGTAGTAAATGATCCATCTTAGGTAAAGGATAGTTATCTTTCAAATAAAATTTATTCAGATTTATGAATTCAACATACAATCATATTTCACCATTATTCTTTCTTACAGGAACCAAGTTTTCCACCCACTCAGAATACCTCAAAAGAATTATGATTTTGGCATCCAGGAGCTTCCTAACTTCTATCTCTATAACAGAAAACAATAGGGGATTAACTTGTCTCAATTTATGCCTGAAAGGCTTTGCTCCTGGTTAGAGGGGTATCCTCTGTTGAATGATGGAAGTGTCATAGGTATTTAAATCCTCATATTTCAAAGCAGAAACATATGTATATTCTTTGAACAACTCAACATATTTCAGGTTGACTTCATGAATAATATTCTTAGACAATTTAATTAATTTAGGCTCTTGACATGCCCCTACATTGCAGTCTTGTGTGCTCTCATCCTTTGATTCAATTGTAGGTTTTATGGGCACATCATTTTGGTCAAACAATTGTTCCAATGGAACTAAGACTTTAGGAATGAAGTTATTCTTCAATTGCAACACTTTTTGGGATGTTATTTGGTTAAAAAAATGTTTATCAGCATCTTCTTCACTCTGTTCAATATCATCTTCATGATCTATATGCATGGAAGAGAATTCACCAGTTACCTCCAAAAATATTCTAAGTTGTTGTCCATCTTCAAACACGTGGCAGTGCTTCACATTATCTGGGATTGAGGGCCTATACCTCATATCTATTTCATATTTTGTTTGAGGGATGATGGGCACTTTAAAAGTACTAGCAGATACAACCAATGAATCTGCTTGTTGATTTAATTCTCTAGAGATAACAGTAATATTGAAGGCAAAAAATAAATTATCAATCAAATCCCATATCAAATTTATATAATCTCTCATCCCATGGTGCTTAGTTTGATATGCATTTCTCACCTATTGTGCCACTAATTAAGAATCTCCAAATACTGCTAACTAGGTTAATCTCATTTTCCTTATAGCCTCTAATCCCAAAGCTAAGGCTTTATACTCTACTATGTTATTGGTAGCCTCAAATTCCAACTTATAAGATAAGAGGATTTTCTCATTTGTTGGAGAGAACATCACTATCCCTGCTCCTGAACCATATTTAGAACAAGCTCCATCATAATACAGTTTCCATACACCTTCAAGTTTTAAGTTATCACAAGTGGGGGTAGTTTCTGACTCAGCTACCCCATCTATGGACATTATGCAACAGCCCAAATCAGATTCAGTTGCATAAATGGGATGGTATATTGGGTTATCTTGATCACTCACCACGTATGCAAACTTGGTTTCTCTGTAAAGTCTCCTCTACTCACCCCCAAAAAATGGTATAGTGGTATAGGTCATATCCATCTACATAGTGCCTCCCAATTTTCCCGCCCATGATCTAGACAATAGCATGCCATAGTTTGTAGGTACATTTGCTACCACTACGTCCATCACAATACTTTTGACGAGGAGTTGTGCTAAGGTGACAACCAAGTCATTAATCATAGCTTCACACCTAACCTTTCTTGAGTCAAATGAGTACAAGTCATGATATGGCCTAGTTATCTCTAGTCCCAAATGTTCCATGATTATTTTAGGAATAAGGTTATGAGAAGCTCCAGAACCTAACATGCAATTGTGGATCATTTTATCACGAATTTTCAAAGTAATGTAAAAGGTGCAACAAATTATTCTTTAATATCAATATGGGGTATGAATGTGATAGTAGGAAACTCATCATGAATATTTAAGGTGTCAGACTGATTATTTAAAATAGAGCCATGTATGACTTTATCAATTTGTTTCTCATAAGTAGGATTCCTTACTAACTCCACCAATGGGACATGTATCTTAATTTTTCCTAACTCGTGTTCAATGTTGAAAGGTTGAGTAGGTCTCTCCATCTCTTTAAAATCTCCCTTCGCTTTAGCTTGTTCCAAGGAGTCAATCTTTTGTGTAACAATGACTACCTCCTTTTCTTTTTCTTTGTGTTGAATTGCTTGTGTTTTCCTGGATACAGACATAGTATCATTTTTTAACCCTATTAGTTTGGGCCTGAGGTCATACTTCTTGTGTAATTCGACTTGCAACACATCTGAAAACATTCTATACTAAGAGAATGTAAGGCCACCATAGTCCTATGTTTGGTTTGCAACCAAAATTTTAGTATTTAGGGATCTCTCGTAATCATGTTGAGTTAGATGTATAGCTTTATGATTGTCCTGAATCAAATGTAAATCTTCTTGGAATTTTGTACCTTCTTCTCCCACTAACTAGATCATCAACCACGTTGTTTTTATTGTTATTTTTTATAGGAGGTCTAACGGGTTGTTCCTCACTTTTCCTATCTTTTCTGAACATCTGAGGTTTAAAAGGTCTCCTAAATTAATCATGATTCCTCTATCCTTCTTCATTTGGAGGGATTCCCTCAATTTCAAGTATGGATAGTTTATTAGACAAATTTTTGATGAGCCTATACATTTATTCTAACTTAGCTTATTGGGAATCTTTCCCAACACCAGAGGTGCCAAATTCATCTTTAGTATTCTTATTTTCTTTATCATTTTGATCAATTTAAACCTTTATTTTACCAGAAGTTGTCATGTTTCCCTCAATGTCAATGGCATCATCCTGCATGATTAATAGGGTGGAAGACCTCCTCTCCCTGAGCATAAAGGAAAATGTTGCTTTGACTCCTACATAAGTTACCTTCGCAGCAGGTTGAGAGGGTTTAATGTCTGTTGGGATCTTATTAAAGAATTTATTGAAACTCTTCTTGAAGTCAAAAACAGTCTCAATCGTCTTCCTTTTTAATGACCCAAACTCTATAAGATAGTATAGGTGAACCCTTTTTTCACCCCATTTTCTCATGAATGCAGTTTCTAAAACCTTCCAAGAGTTAATAGAGGCATGAGGTAATCCTCTAAACCACTTTATAGCATCTCCTTCTAGTGTCTAAACAAATAATTTGGTAAAAACGCCATCATGTTCTATAAAGAGGTTATCTGTAAAATATTGAAAATTTGTCATATACTGTTTAGCTGTTATTTCTTTTTCACCATCATATTTTGGTAAGAGTTTCAGGTATTTGTCTGGAAGATCATGAGGATTTGCAAGAAGATGTAAAGGTCCGTATCTAGTCGCTACCCATGGATTTACAAGTGGTGGAGGTGGTGGCATATTACTATTTCCTCCACCTTGACCTGCCATTAAATGTTTGAGAATTAAATTGTTGGCTTCGCTAGATAAGGTTGGTTTCGTATTCTTCAAGAAAGGTCTATATGAGCTATTGGATGACCAAGAAAACATATGAGGGGAATTATGGAGGTCAATTAAAGGTTGATTGGGAAATTCAATAGTTGAATGTGCCTCTAAGGGTGTTTGAGATATCCTATCAATGCTATTTAATTCTGAATTTTGTTTTTAACAAAAACGGTTGGGATTTTATATATTAAAAAAGAGAAATAGTTTTCACAAATACATATGGCAGAGTAGTGAAATATCTTCATCTCTCCTAAAAAACTAATTGTCTTTAGAATACTAAAGAAGTTGGTACAGCCAGTCCAAAAGAACTACTATTTTTCCATGTGAAAATGGCTACAAACATGTTTAAAATTAACAAAAAATTGCATGACTAAAGATTTTGAAAGACTCTAGATCCTCCTGTGGGTATGCTTGGTGCGCCGCTGGATTCACCTATGGATGGTGAATTCCTTCAATTGGGTTCAGCCATACTGGAACTAGTGCTAACGCAGGAGGGTCCGAGGGATGTTCATTGTTGGCAGCTGAATGGAAGTTTGAAGGGAGCCTTGACCCAACTGAGCCATTAGAGTTCTTTGGTTGTTGAGGATGGTTTAGAGGATTTTCCAATTGTTGAGAAACTACTCCAATTTGCCTTGTATTTATATTAATTCCTCTAAGAGAAATTGCGAGTTCCTAGTTGTGTCGAAGTTCTTGCTGGTGTAGTTGGGCCTGCAGATTCACCAGTTCCTCTTGCAATCCCTGATTTTCTCGTTGAAATTCACAGTGTCTAGCATCTGTGTGCTCCTCTACGCGTCTGACATCCACGCGCAATGAGCGAAACTATTCTCGAAGATCCTCTGAGACACACATCGGGAAATAGCAAGGAGCTCTGGATCTTCTCCACATTTTGATGGAGAGGCTCAACATCAGGCTAGTCAGAAAAGTGTTGTAGAATTGATGAAAGTAAACGAAAAAAGAAGGAAGAGAAGACAGACCAAAATGCAAGTGAACCGCCCTGTGTTTCAATGTATTGGCTTTTAGTAAGCAGGAGGAGCCATAATTGCAGAAACAATGTACCCTTGATGGAACAAGGTACCAGAAGCACCCACGAGCTGAGTTGAGTTCGCACAAGGAAGAGCGATGGAGATGACGCCACAAAATATGGTAGTTCATCAAAGGGTACGATTGAAGCTCTGTGGGATTAATAGGAAGGACAGGAGGCTGAGGGGGTGGCACAAGGAGAAGGGAGATGGGCACATGATCCGAAGAAGTGAGTCGTGTGCCAAGGAGGGGGGCCCAGAAGAGCATGAAGGAGAGGAGGGGTCCCACAAGGGAGGGGGGTGGGTGAGGGGGAGAGGTGGAAGGGATGAGGGGGGAGGGGGGAAGAGGATTGGGGGGGGAATAGGACTGAGTTAGAGTTTGAGGGGACTAGATCTAGTTTTGTGGAGGGGAGACAATGAAACTGATGAAAGTTAAGGGAGCCAAGCATGTGAGGGAATTTGATTAATAACGAGTTGGCCATGTTATAAATATTTTGATGATTTAGCTAAGCGTTCGACTTATGTGTTTTGAGAGCGAAGGATGTGGAAATATTGGACTCTGTGGAAGAGTTGTTTCAAAGAATTAATTCATGAGGGGATACCACTGGAAGGCTGAGTGGTAGTGGTTGAGTGTCTAAGGAGGTCCCTTATAACTATCTCAGAGTCCCTTATCACCACAAGGGTTTGGATGCTTCGTGAATTTGAAATTTTTAAACCCATGAACACTGCTAGAGTTTATGCTCTATTATTGGTGTTTTTTCCCAAACCCCAGAAAAAATCTACTACATTTTGTCCATCGGAGTCATAGATGACTCCCCCCTCACCTACGACCCCTTTTAATTCTAAATTGATCAAAGGAAAAGTTTCAATATTAGGGTTACCTCCAGACTAATATCATTGGCTAGTATTTCTCCATGAGATCAAATTTTCTAGATCAAACAACTCTGGTATATATGCAGTATTTGGATTTTCTCTAGTATGTCTTCTTGTTGATTCCATCTTTACCAATGAAGTCACCAACGTGGAGTCTCTAGGTGAATTATTAACAACCAAGTGTCTGGGTCTTGTTCACCTCCAAGAACCAATTCTAATCTGTATAGTTTCCCCAGGGAAGATAACTTCAAAATTCCATCCCCGTAAACGACACCATTTAAGGATGTTAGCCCTCGATATTTTCCTAGTATTCAAAGGAATGATGCCAAGGATTCTTTGAACCAAAACTCATAAATTAATTTTAAGGTTACCTTACTTTATCAAGGGCAATATGCATAATTATTCTCTCCTCACATCTCACTAACATTATAGACAAGAAGCTTGAGATTGTATGTGACTAATAGGGGAAATTTTTGTTCTATTGCACTAGAATTAAAAATAAGGATGAATGATTGTGTGGACAGAGAGGAGTGCAGAAAAGGCATCCAACAAAGATAAATCTTTTCAGGATTTTACCGGAGAATAATGTATTGAGCATAGAAGAATTCAATAGTTGTCACAATTATGCATTCAAATGTAATCCATATGCATTTCAACAACGAATTGTTCCAGTACATTCATACAACAAATACTCTGCAAAAATATGAATAATCTAAACAATGTATGAATCAAGATTTGTCAAAATACAGGAAATCAATCTCACTCATCGAACTCCATACATATTTACAACATACATGAGCCAAAAGTTCTTGCTAAAGATTTTATTAATGATCTGAGTACATTATAGAGATGGAAGATAACTCAATTACAATGGAGAAGAGAATATGTGGGGGTTACAGCCTAGTACAATAAAACGTAATCGAATCCTTATCATCCTCCATGGATTCCCTCTCCTAATATGTATTTATACTTGAGTTGGGTTGATCTCTCGACTTTGAGGTTTAGATACTCTTCCTCTCTCTGATTGTTAGTAATGAGGAAATGAGCTTGATATCTTATTTATATCTCATGTTGGTGAGAAAAAAACACTTCCTAATTCTTGAAACCACCTTAACAATTTCTTGATATTGGTTCTTTAGCTTGTGGAGTTATTTGTCTTTCTAGTATAAATTCCAACTAAAGTGAAACAATCACTTTTACTATGGTAAAAGTTCCTTTGATTGAAGGATTTTTACCCCCAAAGTTGACTCATCCTAGATCCTTCCATGAGAAAGGGCTCCCAAGATGGATTTCTTGAGCTAGGCTCCTTTGGACCCTGCAAAATTTAGGCTTATTGTAGGCTGGAGGAAAAATTAGTCGCTTCCTCTCAGCCACGATTAACTAGTTGCATGACACAACACCGATCTAGCCTTTGAGTCCTCTACCTTCTATCTCGGATAGATGTAGGACATAAATTGTAGTTGCACCTTATGATAGATTACATGATAACCTACCACTTCTATTTATGAGCAAGTGTAAATAAGAAGGGTCCTTCCTCCTCTTTGCAAAAACAAGCAGAAGTTCCAACACATCTAAAGCCACGATGGCCCATAAGACTTATAAGGGAAAGCATCCCATACTAGTGGATCTCCTTCCATTAAAGCAAAGCTCAGAAAGAAGCATCCAAAATTTAACAGAGATGTTAATGAATGATGGTATCTTGCATGTGGTTGCATTTTATAGAATTGTGATGTGTTGGGAGGAACTCGGTCTGACAAGACTTATGATTAATGAAATCTGAGCATTGTACCTAAGATCAGATCCTGTAGTACGCGAGAGATGACCAATAATCTAATTGCAGGGTGGTCATATCTGAAATGATTATCATTGATTTTCCTCCAATTATATTAATCCATCATGCTGAATGACCTGTCAAACATTTGTGACAGCCTTTCTCACATGGGAAAATCCATTAAAATCACGTTTAATTCATTTTTTTACGATCGAGTGGACACATGACAATTTGATATTGGATACTTTGCATGATTTTTAAAAATTGCGCAAAAATTTGGATGACATCATCAATGTATTTCAAACATGTGGCAGACTATCATAGGTCAAGGTGGATGCCTAGGTGGCATGATTGAAGGGTTTTATCCCTTCTGATTGGTCCAAGTGTCTCTCCATCAACGATAATATGTCAGGGGTTCTCTCATGGATCTATGTGATTGTTCAATGGTCATGCATCAACAGTTAGGCCATGTCATGCCCAAGTGGACATCTGGCCACTCGTGATAGGTCCACCTCATCTCTACGTCAGCACCGTACCAAGCTCATATCCCGTACCTCTCTAAAATACCACCTAGTGGTATTGCATGGGCTCCTAAGTGGTTTCTTCGTATCAATCAACCATGCAAAACCAATGTCATTGAACCATGTAGCGAGCTCACAAACCATTATCGCATGCCCAAATTTTTTTAAATTTTTACCATGTTAGGGATGTGAAATGCACCGTAAGTTGTTGATCTTGAGAAGCAGGACACGCTCAGATCTCATCCGTCAATTTCATTCAATTGATGATGCATGTGAATATTTATCCCCTTAGTCCTTAGGCACATCCCCTGGTCATTAACGCAATCCCCTCTTACTCATGTGTGATCTCATGTATGTGTCATTTAATCCCCCTAGGGCTTATTTAAGTTCATTTTTTCATAATTTCACCATAATTCCTTATTTTCTACCATTTTCGTTCATTCAAATGATTGTTAAAGCATAATATATTCATCAATGTGGTTTTAGTGGTCCTTCTTTCTTACAGTATTGTATCCACAACAAAAATGCCTCTAAAACAAAAATTCCCAAGCAAATTTTTTTGAACCCTATATACTAATAGCCCGAAGGCTAATGGACTTCCTTTCAAATCACATCTCCCTAGATAAATTTGGCTTCCTACAAGGCCAAAAAATTGGTGAAGCCATCGTTCTTGCTCAAGAAGGTTTGCACTCAATTCACACAGGAAAACAAAGAGTAGTCACTCTTAAGGTTGATCTCTCAAAAGCCTTCAACATGGTTAGTTGGCTATATATCAACCTTTTTCTTATTCAGTTGGGTTTCAAGCACAATTTCATTTCTTGGATTATGAGTTGTATTAGCTCATCCTCCTTTTCCATTCTAATAAATGGCTCAACTTCCCCCTTTTTTAAGTCGGAAAGAGGTACTGCGCCAGGGGTTCCCTCTCTCCCCTCTCCTCTTTATCCTACTTGCAGAGGAACTAAGCAAATTGATTCATCAGGCAGTCAAATCTGGAAATTTTAAAGGAATTGTGGTAAGTTCCTCTTTCTCCCTCACTCATCTACTTTTCATAGATGATATTCTCATTTTTTCCATGGAAGAATGTTGTACTTAGAGCACTTAAAATCTCTTCTTACCCTATTCTATAAAGCAAATGGCATGCAAATCAATAAGGATAAATCCTCTTTCTTCATCTGGGGGATGTTGAACCTTGAACAACAACACATCTCTTACATTCTTTATATTAACCCTCAAGATCCTAAATAAAGTTTCAAGTACATCGAGTTCCTTATAAAATAAAATGGATATGTCAAATGGGACTAGATCTGGCTAGTAGCTAAGATTGAAAAGAAAATTAACACTTGGTGCAATAGGTAGTTATCCCATGCGGGAAAACTGGTCCTTCTAAAATTAATCTTAGAAGTAATCCATGTTTACCGGATCACTCTAACCCGGGTTCCCAAAGGAATTCTCAATAAAATTCGTCAGCTCTCCTACTAGTTTTTTTGGTGTGGGACCGAGGAGAACAAGTATTTAGTTGTTTCCTCTTGGAAAAAATTATCCACTCCCAAATATCTTAGAGGTTGGGGTCTAAAATATTGACACCTCTTTTCCCAAGCTCTCGCAGAAAAAAATGCATTGATCCTCATCCAAGGCTCTGGTCTTTTGATCAGAGTACTACAAGAAAATAATTTCCTGAATAATGATGGATAGACTGGATTAGGAACCCAATCAAAAGGATGAAAAATGGGTATATGGTTTGGAAATATGTGTTAAACACTTTCCCTCTTATTAGTAAAAAAATTCTATGGAAAGTTGGGAACGGTCAAAATCTCCTTGTTGGCAAGAATCCCTCGATTGGATGCGAAAATAATCACCTCCCGCCATAACCAATCATTCTCACTTTAAACATTCAAGGTTTCTACTACTTAAATTACATTTGGCATGGTCATTGGATGTCTTGAAAAGTTATAGGATTAAGGGCGGATTTTTCTCAGACATGGGATAATTGCATAGTTTCCCTCCTAAGATCATATGGCATCCTTTCTGATCAGGAGGATCAATTAGTATGGTCACCCAGTCTGACGTACACCTACAACCCCAAGTAGGGCTACATTTCCTTAACCCAAGACATAAGGGATCTCCCCTCCCCCCCCCTGGTGGGGAAAAACATTGTGGAAACTCAATTGTCGAGCGAAATCCAAACTCTTCATATGGCTCCTTCCACACAACAAATCTCCCACTTGGAACTTTCTTCCGAGAAGAAATTTTGTATGTCTGGGCCATTGTAGTCTTTGCAAATCCAAGAGTGAATCGAATTCACATATTTTTTTGGACTGCTCTTTCTCAAAGGAAGTTTGGGCCAAATTCTGGAGATCTCTAGGTTCTATATACTCTTTGGACTAAGACTCCATTGAGGTAGCTCTAAAATACTATATGACCAACCCAACGGTAAAGAAAATAAAATATCCACCCCTTATAGTGACATAGGGTATCTGGTTGGCTCGAAATCATTCCATGTTTGAAGACTCCTCCCCATCCCCCTCCCAATGTAATGTTCAAAGTTTGGCCATCCGCTCTTCCTTTTCGCAAGCCCCGTCTCCCTCTCCTTGTATCCCACTTGAAGATATGCCTATCCTTAAAGACCATCATTGGACATTCTTTGATGGGGTTGCACAAGGTTAGCAAACCACTGGGGGAGCAGGGGGAATTATCTTCACCTCTGAAGTCTCCTTCTTTTATTTTGTTTTTGGTATTGGACCGGAAAAAAAATAACTTCAGTGAACTCATGGTTCTAAAACTCACTTTGCTACTTGCAAGAGAAAAAGGAATCAATCATCTCCACATTTATGGGGACTCATTGCTCATTATAAACTAGATGTCTCTGGAGTTTTCTCTTCAAAATTACACTCTATGGCCTCTGTTTAATGAGATAAAAAAAAATTCAAGCACTTTTTCCCATCTTGACTTTACTCATGTCTACAGGCAGCAGAACCAGGATGCATACAAGCTCTCAAAAGATGTAGTGGAAATGGATCAGGGAACCTGGAAAATATGCAAAAAGGCTCAGATCTCACGCATGAATATTTTCTCTCGCCTTGGCTCTAAATCTGAATAATAGACTTTATGACAGAAATCATAGTTCCTTTTTATGTCTTAGTTGGGTAGTCATTATCAAACTGCTACTTTTTGGACTGATTTTGTGGAAAAATCTTTTAGATTACATTTGATCTCTTTTAGACTCATGGTCTGATTTGGGAATGCCTACTATATTGTACTTATTTGATCTTTCATGTTTACTCTCTTAGAGTCAATTTTTATGGGCTTGAGCCTCTCAAATGCCACGAGCATCTACATATGTAATTTTGTTTATTTTCAGTAATAAAGTTACTGATTTTTTTTCTTTGGAAAAATAAATAAAAGATTGGTTGAAAAAAATATTTATTTTTGGATAAGAGGTGGATTTGAAAAGAAAATATTATTTTTATATAAGAGGTGGACTTGAAAAAAAATCAAACTTAATTGGATAAAAAGTAGAATTTAAAAAACCGAAAATCTTTTCTAAAATAATGTTTTTCTAAACTCTATTAACAGACAATATATACAAGTTTTGATACAAAACAATATGGTTGTTTATGAAGTCTCCACAAGAAAAAGAAAAACTCAAAAAGCAATTTCTGCAAGAGAAACAAAAACTCAAAAAGCAAGACTTTCACACACTAAAACACCCCATTTAGTTGTTAGAGCCCCAAGAAAGTGCAAAAAAGGGGTTGGTTTATGCCAAAACACCCATCAAAGTACACAAGTCAAACCGCAAGGGTTTACATCCCAAGAATAAAAAAACTAAATGGTGACCATGTTGTCCACAAGAGGAGTTGGACTATGGTCATCAGGGGTTTTCCCTAGCCTATGGTTATAGGATCAATAGTAATAGGATTAACAAGGTCCCATCCATCAATGACGAATACAAGGGGCTTGGTCCCCTCTGAAATTGCTAATGTTAGGGTAGAGAATTGCTTATCCATCTATGAGAGTCCAAGTGTTACTTCCATATATGCTCTCGTCACTCCCAAACCTATTAACCCACCAAAAGAATATTATTTATTAAAAAATAAACTTGTAAAAAATTAAATAAATTTATTTTCTTTTATTTTCAAATAATATTCCAACTGTATAAAAAAAAATTGAAATATTTAAAAACAATTTTCAACAAACAAAATTACATACTTTCCATCCCATCCATTCATATTTTGAAACAAGGGCAGTTGCGAAACAACAAGTCCCTGCCAAAAGAGTGGTTTTAAAAGAGCTCTTAAAAGGACAGGCAACCAACCCTCGTTGTTTTAAATATGACAACAACTATAGAAACATTTTAAAGGGAGAGAGCACTCGCTCTAGAAATAATTCCCTTACATGGTGTGTAAAGTACCATTGTCCCCAAAATAGTAGGTTGTCAAATATAAAATATCTAAACAAAACACGGGAGAATATACGTGTATAAGATGAGAAAAATACACACATTAACATGGAATAATATAAGCATGTAAGATGAGAAACATACACACATTGACAAAATTTAAAAGAGTTGTTGCACCACCCAGCCAAGGACGTTGGACATACACTAGACATTGTTAAAGGCAAATTCAATTCGCAGTTCACATCATATGCTTCGGTTGTATTTGAAAAATTGTATTTAATTGCTCAACAATATTGTCTCCAAAGACTACATAACTACGATATTATATGCAAACAATGAAAAAATTATGAGTTAAGAGCGGGTAAGTTAAGAGAACTTGTACAAAACGTTCACATAAAATGGAAGAATGATCGCTCTAAAATTGCTCTACGCTCCGTGGAGAATGATTCAGACTTTAGTAGGTTGAGACGCATCAAGGTTGGTCTTGGCATTTTGTGTAATCTAGAAGTCTTTGAGGTTACTAAGAAAAGAACCCATCAATCAATGAGAAAAAATCCCACCATCATTTTTAATGGACATCATGAAGCATCACTCGGAGAGTGAGTGATTGCAACTTGCATGGTCGTCGAACATTTCAACTCATGGTCTTTTATTTACAATATTAATCGGATTCTCGTGATTTTTTATTTAGAATATTAATCCAATTTATTAAACATTACATTACTCTTTTATTTAGAATATTATTCCAATTTATAAAACATTACATTACTTTTTTATTTAGAATATTAATCCAATTTATAAAACATTACATTACTTATTTTATTATGGTGATTAAAACAAATAACCCCTATTGAATAGATCATGACGAAAGTTTGAAAAACATTACTAATTTTCTTTTCTTTTCTGGATTGAGGCATGGACGAAGTTTCAAAGAAAATGTTGTTGTGTTTACATTTTATTTCAAAGAAAATTTAAAGAATATGTTCGTATTAATTGAAAAAATAATAAACGAACAACAATTTTTGGTTGTTCTCGAAGACCATCAAGAAATTACTTGAGTGCTTTTCAAATGATTTTGCAAACTTCCTAGCATCATAGTAAATGTTTGCAGGACAATTCCTTGGGCCAAGAAATGTTTTTGATCTTCTAAAATTGTTTCATGCACATCAAAAATGGTTTTTGGGATTAATAACTTACGCCTCAGATGGCATGTCATGTCTTAAGACATATCTTTAATTCATTTTAAGGAACGAGGGCATCGTTGTATTGAAAACCGTGTATATTAATGGAGAGTAGAACCATTCTCTTGATAGACTCCACATAGCCAAAAAATTGATAGACTCCACGTAGCTGAAAAATTAGAAGACGTGTTCAAAAGTGGAGAGGTAGGGTGTGGGGAGGCGAGTCGTTAGGAATTGCACACGGAACCTTCCAATAATCACAATGCTTCATCACCATTACCAGAGCTCGCTTCGAGGAGCTCAACATGGACCTGTTCAGGAGGAGTAGTACCATACGTCAATGAGTTATCACTATTACATGTCTGAGCCTCTCTCCCAAGGAGGGCAACCCACCTTTGCGTTCAACATGGAGATAGGAGATCCTGTCTTGACCATCCCTAAATCAACTGTAACAGGTAGGACAATATTTATCTTAATATTTTCTTTATGTAACATGAAAACCCTAATCTTCAAAACTCTGACGATTAGTTTCCAATCCTTCAACTTGCATTAATGTGGAACACAGGTACTATGATTGCTAAGAAAATGTTGAATAACCAAGATGTAGATGACATGTTGCTCAAGGCCATTTCACATAGTGGGTGCGACCATGCAAGTTGGGTATATTATGTACAACGAATCCATTCCAAGGGCGAAGTTCCTCCATCTTCTCCATGTGAGGAGGTTGGAAAACAAGTTAAAATTTCACACACTTCCCAATATATTTTTTGGCATCAGGATAGATCTCTCCCATTGAGCATTCCTGTTGAAATAAGTGTTTTGGAGGATTTCAGCCGTTTTATTAGCTTTTACTCGGAAGGACTCCAGTATTACAGGTTCAATGGCTCTTCTTGGATTAATTTCAATGTATCATCTTATCTATACACTTCTCCAAGACAAGAAGTTGTGGGTTGGCACTATTTTTCTAAGAAACCAGATGAGAACGGAGGACAACTGACAGGGAAGTTGTTTATTCCTATGAGTCGAGTGACAGTAAAGGTTTTGAGTGAAACTACGATGGATCCCCATAGTATTTACAGGACCAAAATGTAGGCTACCAGTCATGGTGGAGACAAGTAAGTGATTGAAACTAATTGTTCCTTCTTCATATTTTGGTGAGATATTTATTGACTAGACCAAAATGGAGGCTACCAGTCTGTTCGCAGCCACACATGATTTTGATATTTAACACGATCGGATGTCGATTGCATTTTTTTTTTGTAGCTGCCATCACCTCAATTTCGTAAACATTTTTGAGAATTTTGAAGTGATTGCTGGATTAAAAGATTTCCTTATTAATTTCTTATGGTTTGCATTTTCGTTCATTTTATTTTAATTCATGACTGCAAGCATGAATTAAACATAAAACTTAGCTTGGTGTTATAATTTTTTGTGCCTTAGAAACATCTTTTTAAAAGGTCACCCATGCTCAATTAAAATGAAAATCTTATGAAATGGTTGTTGGATCCATTTTTGTGTTAATATGATTATTATTGTTTCAATGGTTTGGTGGTTCATTATCAAATTTCTTTGATTCATGAAGAACTTTGGTTAATTATTTGATATCCTTTTTTATCGCCGTATGAGCATTCATACCAATGAGTACATGCCTGTTGTACTCAAGTACTCACCTTACCATGCTAGCTCAAAACATTAATGAGGTGATTCATTATCAGCATAGGGTTTGGTACTCTGTAATTGTGGCACTCATCGCGAGAAATGGTAAGGGATACAATGAACCGTCTGGTTCTCATTCCCACTATCTGAGTTATGTTAACCCTCAAGCTCTGTTGTTTTCGTGTTTCTACTCTCCATTCAAACTTGTTTCTGTTGCTTGCACGATTCGAACCTAAAACTATTCCAAGTAATCTTCGTTGCATTCTAGTTACAGTGGTCATGGCGCCCGTTGTTCGCATAGATCCAAACGGATGTCAGGCCTTACTATCCCATGACGATGCTATCGATGACTTAAATAATCATGGCTGGGATGTATTCCTCAAAAAATTCCAGGGTTATAATCTTCAGGTGGCAAAAGTATCCGCACAAACCTTTGATGGTTTCAGAGCTAAGTTAGGAGACATCCAGTTAGAATTGACCGAGGAATTCACGAGCAAAGCAACAGGGCTCCCCTCAAAGGGAGAGAAATGGTTCAAGAACGCCTGAATAGAAGAAGTCTTGTGGAGTCTGTTCATGACATATCGAAAAACCACCTGTTGCATCAAAGATATTCCTATCCCTCTGTTAAAACCTAGATGGCATAGTTTGATGGTAATCCTGAAACAATTCGTTACATACGAGGGTAGATATGGATTGGTTTTTCTCTACCATATCCGTTTTCTCATGAATTTCATAGGTTTCGATTTAAATGTTCTCTTTTACTTATTGATGAGTCTTTATAAGATGTCAAAACAATACAAGCGACAGAGTGTCGACTCGAGCCTGTTCCACCATGGATTGGTTAAAATCTTGTTGATGCATCATCTGTCGATCATAGGTGACAGTTGGGAGATATTTTTGATGAGAAATGGTTTCACCCAGGCTGATCCTACAACCAACCCTCTCTGAATTCCAAAACCTAACTCGGACGAGCCAGTGGTTAAAATCCAGTTCGTAAATTCAATGGAAGAACTAGAGTTTATTGATAAAACCCCTCTAGATAAAGGATTAGTGTGTGTTAATGTTTATGCTATCATTATAGTTCTTTGCATTTCATAAAGACAAGAGCATAATAACCACAAGATCACTGAGAAATACACATCCAC
>JASDQU010012927.1:34536-44739 GCA_032191745.1 Picea mariana | reverse complement strand
ATCCTCAATGGGGATTAATCTAATAATAATAATAATAATAATGACATGATTAATCCACAATGGGGATTTAATCCAATAACAAAATAATAAGAATGCTCTTTGCAGTTACATTATTTCAACAGTGTGTAGATATATTGAACAAGTAACTACCGAATTGAATGGAAATAATCCTCAGGCACCTGTGAACGATGCTAATGTTGATACTGATGTTAAGAAACACTGTAAAGAAAGGAAACCAAAGTGCACAGACTTGGGTTTCAAGAACAAGAAAGAGGGTCGCCTAATCTCTAGGAAACTAAGGAAACAGAATGATACTCATCTGAGCTTGATCGATCTGATCGAGATCGATGAGGGTTCGGATCCTGAGATAGAGGATTTTCTAGTTCGGGAAGATCCAAAAATTCAGGTTTCTACAAGGGAGGTTATCATTCATTCTGAACCTTATGATTTGGTGACAAATTTACCACCATGCCTTAAAGGTACAGAAGGATTATCCGGCATTAGGAAAGATCTGAAGCAAACAACAGGTAAGACTGAAGCACCTTTGGTTGATTGCACCCTTAGTCAACCTGCCATCTCCCCTGTACATTGTGATGGTTGTTTTGAGTGGGTTAAGCATTACTATACCGACATCCCTCTCTTACAAGCCCAAATCAAAAATTTGAATGCTCAGAATGATTGCTTGAGGCAAGAAAACCTTGATCTCAAGGCGCATGCAGAGAGGGAGACTAAACATATCAAGAAATCCGGAAACATAGTCATCAAGAGTGCAACCAGTATCAAGGCAATAATAAAATCTGAATTGTCCGACCCCTCTTTATTTAACTTTTAATGGTAAAATGTTTTGTTATGATTTCGTTTGATTCTGTTATCTAATTCGAAATAAGTAGATTTGAATTGTGATTTCATTTACTAGAATAAAGACTGCCTACAGAATCTTCGATTTTGTAGCCAAGTCTCTTTTAATAAAAAATTAGTTATTAGTAATTGTTTTTCTAATTTATCAAATTGGTTTGTTATTCTCAGTAAATGGGAGATTTTGTTGTTGATTACCTAGAGGAAATATGCCTAAATGATTAGTAGTTTCGCCTCCTTTATGTTTTATAAAAACTTTGATTTAATTTTTGAATAAACCAACTCTGTTATGAGTGGTTTCGAATCTACTATTTTAGTAATATTACTTGATTATGGGAGATTCAACTCTATCCTGTGAGATATGAGTATTTGGATCCCAGGTTACTTTAAATAATGTTCAGTTTGTTAGTGAAAAACATTTTTGCTTGAAACAGATTATGGACATGTAATTCACAGAACTGAATGGACAAGTTGTTCACATTTCGACTTTAGACCAGCGTGACACTGTCTCATTTATGTTGTGCCTCTTATATTATGGGATATTAATATGTTACACATCTTTAGCCTCTATATCATATAATGTTTCATTTTATTCAACACTTTAAAGTTTGTCTATAATTTGTTGTTTCATATATTGTATCTGTGATCCTTATTTCACTTTAATATCAATAATTTATACTTGATGTTGGATTGATATATCATATGAATGCTACACATTAAAATTTATTTTACTGTAGACATTCATCATTACAAGGTCATTAGATCTATATGTTTATTCTTCTGTTCTTATATCCTGGCTCCCAAAAACACCTTGAGTTTACTCAGGAGATGTTAGCATATGCCAGTTTCAGATTTCTCTCACAGGCAAGATAACTGGAAGTTTGGATTGCACAGGGACATAGACACAGTATAAGGCTAATGCCAGGTTAGTTTTGTTCACATTTAATTTATGTTATTAGTTTATTTGTTAATAGTAATGAGGCAGTTTAAATTGGCTATGGCCCTTATCCTGTTCTTGTTTCAGACTATGTTTTATTAGTATCTGTAGAGTTCTTAGATTTTATATTATTAACAGAAAATATAAAAATATGTTCTTTCGTTATCTACTTCATTAACAATTGCAAAAACATTGATTTCGCAAGATATCCACCAAAACTTGCAAATTGTAAATATCTTGTTTATAATCACTTGTTCATATTTATTATTCTGTTTAGCATTTGTAAATAACTAGATTCATATACATAGTATTGTAGTTGTAACTTTAGAATAGTTTATTTCTTTTCTTTGTTTTAGGACCTTAGTTGGCTAACAAAGCCATTAAACCCGTCAGGATAGATCATACCAAATGGCTTGGGTTAATTATACAACCCCGGACTGGATCTATTCTTCCAATTGACGGTGCGTCACTTATGCCCGTCAACAAATGGCACTAGAAGGAGGGCATGAATTCAATTGATGGCACGTAGAGGTCGCAAGACTCCTCCCCCTCACACTCGATCCCCTGTCGTAATGCGCAGTCACTCAAACAACAACGTTACACTTGAAACAAAAACTACCTCAAACGAGAACCCTGAGATTCATGTTGAACCAGTGACACCAGTTCCTCAAGGGGCCGACGTCCAAGAAATTGTTCGCCAGTCAATCATAAGAACGCATAGTGCCTTATCCCATATCAGACAACCTGGTAGGCCACTTAATCAACCTCTATATTTCTCGGACATTTGAGAACAATTGCAAGGCACTAGTCTACTCCAAAATACTTTAGGTGATAATACCACCAATCTTATTGAAACACCTACCCTTGGATCCCGATGATCTTGTATCCCACCTTCCCCACTTAGTTCATATACATCCTCTTCAGGAGGAGAATCTTCAGACGAAGGTAGTTCTTCATCAGAACCATCTCAGCCTTCTACACCACCAACTCCCATGGAAAATCAAAACAATCGTGCTAGACCTTGGCTCGATCAAGATGTCGTGGATGTACCCAGACCCCAGCACCCGTTACCAAAACATCTGGAGAAATGGCTGCCCAAATTTGATCCGGACTCAAAGCAGTCTGTTGAGGATCATATCAAAAAAATTATGTTGGCCATTAGACTCCGGAGTGTTGAAAACAAGGATGTAGTATGTCGATTACTCCCTTGTACTTTTGAGGAAAATGCCTCCACATGGTATTTCGCTCAACATCCCCAAACCATTGTCTCTTGGGACAAATTTGAAACTTGTTTCTTGGAAAAATTCGGAGATGATAAATCTTCGGAAGTCTTGATTATAGAACTTTCTAGCTTAAAGATGAATCCTAAGAAAAAAGTGAAAGATTTTAACCAAAGATTTCTTACTTTAAAGAATAAAATCCCTACAGATTCAATGCCTGCTGAAAGTTTAATCGTTGCATATTATGCTAAATCCTTGCACAATAATATAGCCATATGGGTCAAAAGGTTTAAAAAGAACACATTGCTTGAAGCCTTTGAGGAGGCAAGCCAAATTGAAAAGGATATTTTGAGCCTAAAAGATAATCTTAGTAGTGAAGTTGAAACAACTTCATCCTCTAAAAAGAAAATGGAGATCCTTGCTAGACCTCCTCAAACTAAAAGTCAACCGGAAACTTTAGACTTAGAAATCTTGCATAAAGCTTTCCAAAAACTGTCTAATCACGTCGTTGAATTGAAGAGGCCAGTCTAGGAGGCATCAACAAGCAAATGAAGTTTTAAACCTCATTTCAGAAAACCTTTTCCTCCCAACCGGCTAAATCCGACCACTGAAGGTCTAAATTTTGAAAGTTTATAGTACGCTTTACAAACCATCTTAAAAGCACATGATAATTCTGCCTCTGCCCCTCCCGAAAATTTTGAAGACGTAGTTGAGGAAGAAAAACTTGAAGAAGAGGAATCATCTCCCAATGTCTTCGGTCACTTCTCGAACAGTATATTCCAAGCAAATTTTGAAACTGTTCAACCCTACAACACAAGGAACAAAATGCAAAACAAACCCTCTTCTGAAGTCGGTAAAAATGTGTTTCCAAAACAGTCAAAGAAAGCTTAAATTAAACAGAAATTAGAAGCTCCAGTTTTAGAATACGATTTGATTGAGGATATAAAAAAACTGAGAGCTAATATTTATGTTTTCGAGCTGCTGAAATTTCCCCTTATTTTGCAGAAAATGCTTCAAAATATCGTTGAAAACAGTTAAAACATCGATCCTAGCAACAAGAAATCAGCAGAAATCGATTCAAATACTACCAAAAAAATCTCAACCAAAACGATATCTGAACTTCTAGGTAAAAGGGATTTATCAAGAAAAACTGTAGCAAATGTAAATAAAATTGTTTTAGGGACAACAACTAAAAATCAACAGAATTCTTTTGTTAATGCTCGAAAAAATGTCCCGCCTTTTTTGTTAACCTTTGAAATTTTTAATAGGAATGTACATAATTGCATGGTCGATTATGGTGCATCATCAAACATGATGCCTCTATCTGTCTATCAAAAAATTAATGCAGAAGTTAAACCTTCTGATCTCAAGATCATCCAGCAAGATCGAACAAACGTTAAGATGATTGGTGAGCTTAAGAATGTTCTAGTTAGATTATTTTCCAATCCTAAGGTTCATCAAATAATTGACATTATCGTTGTTGATATCCCTGAATTTTATGGTTTGTTTTTAAGCAGGGATTGGTCAGAATAGCTGCATGGTTACTTTGCCACAGATTGGTCTCATTTTTGGTTTCCTGAAAATGGACAACCCAACAAAATCAGGATAAACCAAGAACGCTATATTAAACATACCATGACAGATCTAAATGATGCAAATGAAACTTTCACTGCATCTACTAATGATTTGAAATTCAGGGAATGAATACCTTCTTTGGTAATTTCATGGCCGAAATTTCTCCTATTACTGATCCTGGGCAGCAATCGAAAGTTATGACCTATACTTAGACCTCATCTTTGCCAAGTATGCCAAGTACTGCTAATGAAGCCCAAATCTGGTCAATGTACTTTGATGGATCCAAATCCAAAGAAGGAGCAGGTGTAGGTTGTGTGCTCATCGATCCTGCAGGTAATAAAACCTTTATTGCTTGCAGGCTAGAGTTTGAGTGCACTAATAACATCATCAAGTACGAAGCACTTCTACAAGGACTTAGGAAAGATTTGGACATGAACGTGTGGAATTTGATGGTATTTGGTGATTCTAAAATCGTGGTTAAGTAGGTAATAAATGCCATACATTGCGTATCACCACATCTTAAAAGATACCAAACCGAGGTATGGAATTTGATGCAAAATTTTTCAGCATTTAACATAAATTCTATCCCTAGATTAAGTAATTCAGAAGTTGATTTATTGGCCAATGTTGCTTCTAAGCTATTACCCATTGAAGGTCTTTCCCCTAATGCATTTTCGATTGAATTGTTGTTCAGGTCGTCGATCCCGGATAACATCACAAATTGGAGAGTATTTGATAATGATCAGCAAATTATCAACTTCCTTCGTATGGAAGATACTTTTCAAGGTGCAGTCATTGATGAAGGCACTCACAATGAAAATCTATAAAATTTCACAGTAATATTAGATCTTAGATCTTCTGAATCGACATCTAATCTGGTAAACTCTATCCCTAGATCTGTTGTAAGATTAGAAAAGTTTTATGACTTGCATGATAAATTTAGAGGGACAGTTAATTTTAAAACGAACAGTTCTTCTTTGATTTATGAGACGGTTAATTTAGGAACAAAGGAAAATCCTCAAAATATCAATCTGGGAACAGGATGCTCCGAGAAGGAACGATATGCTTTCATAAAATTGTTTAAAGAATTTAAAGACGTTTTTTCCTGGACGTATGATGACTTGAAAACATTCGACCATAATATCATACAACATATCATCCCCATGAAACCCCAGACACAGCCTTTTCAACAGAAATTGAAGAAGATGCACCCTAAATTGGAACCCACCGTTAAAAAAGAATTGAATAAATTACTAACTGCAAAGATAATTTTCCCGGTAAGGCACACACAATGGGTGTCTAATCTAGTCCCTGTAAGGAAGAAAAGTGGTGAAATTCCAATCTGTGTCGATTTTCGGAACCTGAATTGAGCATCTGATAAAGACAACTACCCTGTTCCTCAAATGGAACAAATTCTACAGCAAGTGTCACCACCTTTCTCACCCCATGGGGCACCTATGCCTATAGGAAAATTCCTTTTGGACTGATAAACACCGGCGTCACTTTCTAGAGAGAAATGGATATTGCTCTCCATGGCCTCATTAACCAATCATTCGTGGTCTATCTTGACGATGTCACCGTATTCTCTAAAAACAAGAAAGATCACTTGTCTCACCTCGGGGATGTCCTGGAATGATGTCGCAAGTTCGACATATCTCTAAAACCTAAGAAATCAATATTTGCAGTAGAGCAAGGTAAACTACTTGGGTTTATAGTGTCTAAAAATGGAATGATTATTGACCCTGAAAGAACCCAAGCTATTGCTAAAATTTCCCCTCCCTCTTCCAAAAAATCCATGCAGTCCTTTTTGTGCAAGATTAATTTTGTCAGAAGATTTGTCCCAAGTTTCTCAGAAAAGGTAAGACCATTACAGAATTTAATTAAAAATTATGTTTTCTACTGTTGGGGATCACAATAAAGTCGAGCTTTCGATTCAATTAGAAAAGCAATAATAGAAGCCCCTTCCTTAATGAGTCCTGATTTTTCTCATGATTTCACTCTTTACACTTTTGCGTCTGACCGATCTTATGTTGTTGTGTTAACACAGAAACACGACGAAAGCAATGAGATACTCATTGCCTTCATGATCCCATATTTCAAAGGAGCATAGCTTAACTACCCTACAGTAGATCAACATGCATATGTTGTTTTTAAAGCAGTGAAACACTTCCAATCATACCTGCTGAAATCCAGAACCAAGGTTATCATTCCTTACCCAACTGTAAGGAACATGTTAGTACAAAAAAGAACTGGGTGAGAAAAAGGAAAATTGGATGACATCATTACAAGAATATGACCTCGAAATAACCCCTGCACAGATTGTTAGAGGTCAAGGCCTGTGTAAACTAGTGGTTGATTCAGTTGAAGAATAGGAAAGTCAAGTCAACACCTTAACTGTAAATCAACATAACAAAAAACAAATCAGTTGTGCACAAGTTACTGTCGATTCTTGGTATGAGAACATCAAATTTTATTTGACACATGGATCTGCTCCTCGAAATCTTGATCCTAAAAACAGAAGAGAACTTAGACTAAAATATGCATCTTTCCAGTTAATCAACCATGTATTATTTTGAAAGAACTTTGATGGTGTTCTTATGCGTTGTTTGGAAAAGGGAGAGTCAGAAAGAGTGCTATCTGAACTTCATGTAGGTGAAGCCGATGGTCACTTCGGTGGAGATACCACTACTCACAAAGTGCTAAGAGTTGGGTACTATTGGCCCACTTTGTTTAAAGAAGCCCATGTGTTGTGTCGTAAATGCATAATCTTCCAAAAGGCTGTGGGACGAGTGAAAAATGCAGCATTCCCTTTGCAGCCTGTTACTATAGACTCTTTGTTTCAGCAATGGGGCCTTGACATCATAGGACCAATCAATCCTTCTTCTTCGCAACAACACAAATATATCCTTACAACAATAGATTATTTTACTATATGGTCCGAGGTTGTACCTTTGAAAGTGGTGAACACAAATCAAGTAGTATTTTCCTAAAATCTCATATCATCACTCGATTCGGCGTTCCCGAATGTCTGGTCTTTGATAACGCCTCTTACTTTTCATCACTTGATATGAACGTTTTTTCTTTGGAAAAAGGGATCAAACTGAAGTATTTTGCAAGCTACTATCCTCAAGGAAATGGCCTAGCAGAATCAACAAACAAAAATTTAATCAAGATCATTAAGAGGAAAGTTTTAGAAAATCACAAAAATTGGCACAATGCACTGTATAATGCACTTTGGGCTGATAGGATAACCCCAAAGGCCTCTATTGGTAATTCCCCTTTCTTTCTCGTCTATGGAAGAGAATCAATTCTCCCTCCGCATGTTTTACTTCCCTCATTGCAGCTGTCGCAGAAAGTTCAAGAAGAGGAGTGCCCTCCTCTAGAAAATCGAATAAATGCCTTATTGAAATTAGAGGAAGTGAGAACACAAGAAAAGAAGAAACTGGATCAGCATCAAAAAATTGTAAAATGATGGTTTGTTTCAAATTCTTCTTCAGATAGGAATTTCGATGTCCGAGAATTGGTTCTCAAATGGGACAAATCTCACGAGGGAAAAGGGGAACATGCCAAGTTCCAGAATCTGTGGTTGGGACCATTTGTAATTTCTGAAAAATTGGCTCCCAGCTCTTTCCGTCTGCATAATTTGGAGGGACAACCAGACACTTTTCCAGTGAATGGCCAGGCTCTCAAAAGGTATTTCCTGATGATTCCAGATTCACCCCTTTTGTACATATTTTGTTTGTTTAATTTTCTTTTCTGTTATTTTAACTTTGGTTCTTTTCATTTTGCTTGTTTTTTATTTATTTTTGAATAATTATGTCTGAGTCACCGTTTCGTTTGTGGAAGGGAAATCAGAATTTTTATCCAAGAGAAACAGTTGATGACTCCTCAAAGAACTAGTGTTGTAAACGCTTAAACTCAGATCAGCAGAAGAAATTTTATGTTCAAAACAGTGTTCCTAGTTTCTCTTTAAAATTACGAGAAGACACGATTATCATTAATAAAACTCTTAACATTGTCCATGTTTTAAGGAAAACAACTCAATTATACCTTCCTATCCTTGAGATGATTTCTTAACAGAAATCTAAATGTTCAGATCACGATGAAGGTTGTCAAACGAGAAAATAAGTTGTAAAAGATCAAGTTTTGTTTTCGAAATCTGATATTTTTCGCATCACCCCGCTCTCTTGAATATCATAAAGTTTCTGTGAAATTGTAAACAATTTCTAGAGAGTTGAAAGAACTGCAAGGTGTGGGAAGTATTTGTAAACCCGCCGAGACACTAAACAAGTCTGCTGGCAGTGGGTAAATGCATGCATGATGCCAAGGCAACTTCATCGGGGTACTGAACAGGCATGTTGGCAGCGAAGCAATGTTGGGTTTAAGAAAATTATCAGGTTTGTATTTTTGGAATTGATCAAAAATAAATATGTTCTTTATCTTGAATGGACGACTTTTGGACGGGACAGAGGTGTTAGATTGGGTTAAATGACATCCCTGTCGAGGCTATGGACGCCTGTTGGCAGCAGTGTCCCTGTCAACAGTATCAAAGTCGGTTGCCTAAACATCGTTTCGCTCGTAATCTAGATTTGATACCATATTGAATTTCTAAAAGAAACACATCTGATGCTAGACTACGTTATTTTCTGAGTTTTTATCAGGATACTTGACATGCTGTCAACTGTTTCTTAAAAAATCATTCTTTCTGATTCACCCTAACATGGATTTTCTGGTGATGCAGAGATAACTGCTCCATTTAGTACGCCACCATTGTTGGCAACCACACATGATTTTGATATTTAACATGATCGGATGTCAATTGCATTTTTTTTTTGTAGCTGCCATCACCTCAATTTTGTAAACATTTTTGAGAATTTTGAAGTGATTGCTGGATTAAAATATTTCCTTATTAATTTCTTATGGTTTGCATTTTTGTTCATTTTATTTTAATTCATGACTGCAAGCATGAATTAAACATAAAACTTAGCTTCGTGTTATAATTTTTTGTGCCTTAGAAACATCTTTTTAAAAGTTCACCCATGCTCAATTAAAATGCAAATCTTATGAAATGGTTGTTGGATCCATTTTTGTGTTAATACGGTTATTATTGTTTCAATGGTTTGGTGGTTCATTATCGAATTGCTTTTATTCATGAAGAACTTTGGTTAATTATTTGATATCCTTTTTTATTGTTGTATGAACATTCATACCAATGAGTACGGGCCTGTTGTACTCAAGTACTCACCTTACCATGCTGGCTCAAAACATTAATGAGGCGATTCATTATCAGCATAGGGTTTGGTACTCTGTAATTGTGGCACTCACCACGAGACATGGTAAGGGATACAATGAATTGTATGGTTTTCATTCCCACTATCTGAGTTATGTTAACCCTCAAGCTCTGTTGTTTTCGTGTTTCTACTCTCCATTCATACTTGTTTCTGTTGCTCACGAGATTCGAACCTGGAACTATTCCGAGTAATCTTCGTTTCATTAGTTACAGTGGTCATGGTGCCCGTCGTTCACATAGAGCCGAATGGATGTTAGACCTTACTATCCCATGAAGATGCTATCGATGACTTAAAGAGTCATGGCTGGGATGTATTCCTCAAAAAA
>JASDQU010012927.1:0-14371 GCA_032191745.1 Picea mariana | reverse complement strand
CGGCAACACCTGCGAAGCAGATGAGGTCTCACCCGAGGTAGAGGCAGGGGTGGTTGTAGGACTCAAGTGTTTGCAACCTTAGCTGGGACATGAATCTGTGATTCCTTACTTAATATAGCACTCAACACTGTTGGATATCTATCATGCAATCAATAACTACTTCATAGATACAATAGAGATTTGCATCATTCACAATGACTAGATTGTTTAATCACTTATCATCCACATAGCATTTAGATCTAACAGGTCAAGTACTTAGCATATACATGTGAATCATACCTAACATTATACACATCATAAGCACTAAGCATAAACATATATAACAAATCTATCTACTCATCTCAAAGAACTTAGCAAATAATCACATCAGAACAAGGCACAAAGTGGACAACACAGGATTTACGTGGTTCACCCCTACCATGGGGCTACATCCACCAACTCTTCTTCTTTTTTATCATCGACCAATCGGTTACAATCACAGAGCCATAGAAACCCTTACTTCGCATAGGACAGAAGATTTGCACAACTCGCCAGATCCTTCTTCCTTGCCTTTCCACACAAAGCCTTCTATACCTTCACACAGGGACTTGTACTAAGCTCTGCAAGTCTATACAGAATTCACAAAACTCTTGATCACACAGATTCCCTCTTCGTACTTAGCCTATATCACATAGATTCAATAATATACTAGATGCCTAGATGTCTATTTATACATACAAAATGGGCCTAAGTGTGTGTAAACCCACGGGCTGACATCCCTTTCCCATTACATATTCCCAAAACTGAAAAAGGGGCCCAAAAGTGGGCCGAGATTCTGTAATCTCCACTTTGTCTAGCACTCCATCTTCGACAGGCTGTCAAAGTCCCAAAAACGGTCAAATATGACCAAGGGTTCTCAAAACTTGGTCAAGGGCCAACACCATGATCTTAGGAAAATCAAGGAATTCCTAGATGAGTCATAGTTAGTGTGTCAAGTTTCATGAGGTTAGTAATCAAATAAAGAATGACTTGAACTGTTAGTAAGGGGTCTAGGCATAAGTTGGTTTAAAGGGTGTATTTTATTTTTCATAAAACACGATAAAAAAAAAAAAATTCAAGAGTGTAAAGTCCTTCATGTTCAATTTATAATGGTCCACTTTCCTAAGTCTTGAAACACATTAAAAAAATGGGAAATTATGTGCTAAGTTCGAGTCATAGGTTAGGGTGAATGTCATATCAAAAGATATTATGGTTCATCATCACCTTTGATGAGGTCAAAGAAGGAACAATAATGGCATTCCATGTCATTTGTATCGTTGCAAACTTAAAAAAGTGTACCCACTATGTAAGTTCACTGCACAAATCCCTAACTTGCTTTGAAATGTCTTGTCACTATGGATAACCACTTCCCTTTTCAAAATTTCATCCCTTATCCATTCGAGAATGAATATTGGCCACCTTTTTTTTTTCTCCATCGCATCCAAGACCTTCACATCATCCATAGCCTCTCCAACAAGCTCAAAATCTCTCTACTACATAAACTCTAGTCGCTACACAAATGTTGTGTGTTTCCCATCGCTACACAAACCTTTCACTCTATTTTTTGTTGCCCATTCTCCATTTGTTTCAATCACTCTTTAAGAGCCTTTCTTGGAGCCCATTGATATTGGATTACTGAGAGGAGGGGTGAATTAGTAATAAATCAATAACCCTTTTCAACCACAAAATGCAAGTGTTATAGCAATGTAGCATTATCATCCAATAGTTGCAGAGTAAATAAACAATGAACAAATGAGCAATCATACACATACACAATACACCAATGTTTTTACGTGGAAACCCAAAGTGGGAGAAAACCATAGAATGCTTTTTATTATATGTCTTTAAGAATTACATTAATTGGAAGCACCAACCTCCTTTGTTTTCCATCTACAACTGGAAGGAGGCTCCAACCCCCTAGTTTCTCAGAATACAACCTGAAGGAAGATCCAACTCCCCAATTCTCTGACTACAACCCCCTAGTTTCTCAGGCTATAACCTGAGAGAAGATCCAACTCCCCAATTCTCTGGCTACAACTAGAAGGAGGCTACAACCCCTTATGTTCTCCAACTACAACTGAAAGGTGGCTACAACCACCCATCCTTGCCCCGTCCAACCACCCTGATGTAGAAGGAGAATGATGGAAACAATGTCACACTATCACTGTGAGATATACTTTTTTAAACCTGTACCAATCAACTTGTAATCAACCTTTACCAATAACATGTTCCATAGTGTACCATACATCAACCTGTACCTCAACCTGTACCATAAACAAGTGCATCAACCATGCACCAACCTGTACCAAACAACCTATAATCAACATGTACCATAAACAAGTGCATCAACCATGCACCAACATGTACCTCAACCTGTACCATGAACATGTGCATCAACCATGCACCAAACCTATACAAATAACATGTCACAACAACCTGTCCAAACAACCTATCAAAAAAACCTGTCTCATCAATCTCATCAACCAAATAAGATCTACTCACCAATATCAATCACCAAGACAACTCTCAAATATGTGCATCAACCAATCATAACACAACAACTCATAATCACCACTAATATCAATATGTGCTTCTAATAATATACCAATACAAGTATGCTACATCATCCATAAACCATGTGTCAACAATATTACTAACAAGTGCCTCCAACCATGTACCAAGTATGTACCAATCATGTATCAACTACTCATCAACTACGACTCATCAATATAAACCAACATCATCAACTATACACCTCATGTATGTGCCAACTCATCAACTATTTGTCTCAACCATGTACCCAACATGTACCTCAACCAAATCCCTCATCAATTTCGTCATCCAAATATGATTTGTAACTCTGTAATAGACCTAGTGTATAAGATCACATACCTGCAAAATTTCCTAACTTTAACAACAAAAGACTAGCATTTTCATCAAACTTTACTTTAGTCTCACATGACTAATTTTGGATTAGTAAAAAACCCTAACTTCAGATAATCATAACTATGTACCTGTAATGAATAAAGATCTAAAAATGGTACACAATGTTCTTCAGTGTCTCTTATGAAATTCCTCCATACTTCACTACTTGTAACCTCTCATAAAAGGAGTTATAGAAAAAATGTTATACCTTGTTGAATTATGGCTTATTCTAGAGAGCAAACTTGTAGAGTGTGCCCCACACGAAATGTTTGTTGTATGGATCTGAAAATTGTACATAGAATACTAAATATTGTACTCTAACCAATACATTTTTTCTTATGGAATTTGAATCTGTTATGAAGAAGTTATGACGTTTTTACCCAAAGCACTTGTTTTAGACTAGTTTCAGGACTAGCCACAAAACCTATTTTCCACAGAGTGTAACTCCAAAACTACAACGACCCACAAGATAAAATTTGTACCACAACTACTTGGATATGTTTACTCAACGAACTCCCAATTTCACAGTTTGAAGCATTCTATAAAAAAAGTTATTATTAAAATGGTGAGATGACTTGTAAATAACATACCTTATAAAGCATCATCAAAATAATTTATCCTGCCTTGAATTTTGACTTTCTTTACTTCACCTTCCCTCTGAAATTTGGCTTAGATATCCTTTGGTTAACTCAGTCACTTGTAGATACTAAATATTCTCAAGTTTGATTAAAATGAGAGATCATTGCCTCTTATTTATACTTTCATGTAGCTTCCTCAAGGGGTTACATTTTAACCATCTTAACCCACTTTCCTTATTTTAGGGTTAACCTACTTCTAATTTCTCCATTAACTTTATTATTTAAATAATTTATTTTTTATTCACTTTGAATTATAGTATGATCATCACTTCACTTTATTATTTACCTTCTAAAATATTTTAAACCACTTTGACTACTTTGACCTCTTGGGGCTTCTAGATGACTCATGAGGGTTCTCCAACTTCACATGGCCATAACTCTCTAACTGTGAGGAGTTATGTGACGTTCCACATACCAATGGAAATGGTGTGACATGTACTATCCATATAGAATAGTATTTCCTGAAAATATATCAAAACTCATACCTTTATCCATCAAACAAACTTGGGTCCATTACCCAAACCTGGGTTCTCCAACTTCTCATGGCCATAAATCTCTAACCGTGAGGAGTTATGTGACGTTACACATACCACCGGAAATGAAATGACATGTACTATCCATATAGAATAGTACTACCTTCAAATATATTAAAACACATACCATTATACATGAAACAACCTTGGGTCCATTACCCAAACCTTTGTGCTACCAAAATTCTCTACCGGACTTTATCCAAGGGTTGAAATCAATCACTAAGGTTTGACATCAATATAAAATATCACTCTCCAATGGTTGAAATCAATGAAAACCAACAATAAATACCAATTGTCCATCAACCTAAGCCAACTGTCTGGCAATCTCACCGTTTGGCATTGATCGAAACACCACCATTGATGGAAACACTTATTCATGATAACATTCATGCTTATACTCCTCATAAATTTTTCTATCTCTCCCCCTTTGACATCAATGGCAAAGGGTATCTCCCTTTGGGGCTGCTCCCCCTGACTGAACTCTCCTTGAGGCTGCTCCCCCTGTCTACATGCCTTTGATTTTTATTTTTGTGTATATGCCTCTGATTAGTCTTTCTCCTTTCATATGAATAATATCTCCCCCTTTGACAAAGGGTGTCACTCTAAAGTCATATTACTCATTCTTCTCTTGTGACAATCGCTCCCCTTGGAAACATGCCTCTATGCTCTCTCTCCAAGAATTTACCTTTGCATCTGATCAATATCTCCTCCTTTGTCCTATTTATGGTGCTTCCTCATGTACATCTAATACATATAAGATAAGAATTCAAAAGCATTCATTCTGGAGTAGAAATTACTGCTAGTATCTGGCAAAGATACTCAAGGGCTTCTCGTGGAATCGGTTTTGTAAATATGTCTTCCACTTGTTTTTTTTTGCCCACATATTCAACTCTGATGTTCTTCTCTACAACTTGTTCCTGTAGAAAGTGATACTTGATTGCAATGTGCTTCGTCTTGGAGTGCATCATCGGTTTCTTTGAGATATTGATGGCGCTTGTATTATCACAAAACATTGGAATGGGCTCATCATACTCAACCTGTATACCTGTCAAATTTTGTTTCATCCCTAGAACCTGTGTACAACATGTTGTTGCTACAATATACTCTGCCTCGGCTGTAGATAAGAATATTGATGATTGTTTCTTGCTTATCCAATATACTAAACACTCACCCAAGTAGAACGTTGCTCCAATTGTGCTTCGTCAGTCATCAATGCAACTTGCCCAAGCTGCATCTGTGTAGGCAATGAGTGATAGATCCTTTCCTTTTGGATACCATAATCCAAACTCTTTTGTTCCTTTGAGATATATGAAAATCCTCTTCACTGCTAATACATGTGATTCCTTTGGTGCTTCTTGAAATCATGCCACCTATCCAACTTCCTGCATTACATATGGTCTAGATGTTATCACATATAGTAAGCTACCAATCATTTACCTGTATTGCCTCTAGTCTGTAGACTTTGAATCATCATGTTTTCTCAACTTGCAAATGGTTTGCATATGAGTGGTAACTGGTTTGCAATATTTCATTCCGAACCTCTTTATAATTTCTCTAATATACTTAGTTTGAGAAATAAAAATTCCTTGTTTGCTTTGATAGATCTAAAGACCCAAAAATAAGGATATTTCTCCAAGAAATGACATTTCAAATTCATTATGCATATCCTTTGCAAATTTCTGGCTTAATTTGTCATTAGTACTTCCAAAACAATATCATCAACATAAATTTCAATTAATAAAATACTACCTTGAGTTACCTTGATGTAGAGGTCGTTGTCTACACTTCCTTTCCATAGTTCATAGGTAGTTTTTTCATTGTTGTTTCTGAGCATTACTCTATTTTGAATGTGAACTGCTTTATGCACTACATGTGTCCAAAAAAATCTATCAATTTGGAATCCATTAGCATTGTTCGAGCCATTTCCTATGTAATTATCATCCATTATGATAATATTCCTTTGTCTTTGAACGATTCTTTGAACCAATCTATGAATCCATGGTCTCTTCCACTGTCATATATATGTCCAAACCTGTTAAGTGTTCTTACAAGTCCATCTATGTCCATATTGTCCAAGACTCTACATGCGCAACTTTCCATAATGCTGACCCATTTATCACTATATTATCATGAAGTCTTGATTAATCTATCAAATTGTACTTCTACTAACTGACTTCTTTGAGTATATCTTCTTAAAATTTGCAAGCTACCTGAAGTATGGTTCTTTGGTCTGCCACAATTATCGCATAGACTCCCCCCTATCTAATATTCATATTACCTGGGAGTCTCTAAGCTAGATGGCTCAAAACAATTCATGCTCTGATGTGTATTTATCATCATCTTCAATGGTAGATTCATCATAATCTTCATTGGTAGGTTCATTATCTCTATGATCTCTGAATTCTTTATTTTTGTCTGTGGATTCATCTTTGACTACAATGCCTGAAAGTACAATCTCTTGAACATGTTCCTTATTTACCTGTCCTTCTTTTCTTTTAGTTATTTTCCAAATATTTTGTATCTGACATCTCTCCTTTTATCTGTAGAATTTTCTTCATCTCGTTTTATTTCCAATCTTGCGATCTTTGGGACCTGGTCTTTGTTCACCTGTTCTTTGTGTTTTGAATAGCCACTATCAACATACCGACCATGCTTCTTGTGGTTATATTGTAGAGCGAGTGTTCATTCTTCATTTCTATATTGATTATGATTTCTTATCCATGTTCTCTTTTGAGGCTCCTATCTATGTATGCTGTTGTTTTGTTGTGGTTCTCTAGGAGGGACTGCCATTCTACAATATTTGGAAATGTGTCCAAATTTATTGCACTTGTAGCATTCCACTTCAGTGCTCAATGATTCAAACATGTTGTAGCTTATTCTCTGTGTTTCACTAGNGACATCTCTCCTTTTATCTGTAGAATTTTCTTCATCTCGTTTTATTTCCAATCTTGCGATCTTTGGGACCTGGTCTTTGTTCACCTGTTCTTTGTGTTTTGAATAGCCACTGTCAACATACCAACCATGCTTCTTGTGGTTATATTGTAGAGCGAGTGTTCATTCTTCATTTCTATATTGATTATGATTTCTTATCCATGTTCTCTTTTGAGGCTCCTATCTATGTCTGATGTTGTTTTGTTGTGGTTCTCTAGGAGGGACTGCCATTCTACAATATTTGGAAATGTGTCCAAATTTATTGCACTTGTAGCATTCCACTTCAGTGCTCAATGATTCAAACATGTTGTAGCTTATTCTCTGTGTTTCACTAGGCATTCTTGGATAACCATTTTGTGTAGGACTTTCAAAGTTGTTTATGTTCCTGTTATTAGCTCTGCAATTTACAGCTTTATGTCCAAAATTATTGCATGCACAACATAAACCCAAAAATATAGTTTGATACCTGCGAGTTGAATATATTCTGAAAGGATTTACTCTTATGAATCCTTATTCTTCCTGAGGCCTATTTGTTTCTGTTGGTTGTTTATTATGAAATATGAATCTTCTCGGTGGAGGAGTGTCCTTGTAATCTTCCTTGTAGGTCTTCATATCCCCTTTGATTGTTTCTTCATAACTTTTTCGATATGTTTCTTGTTCCGTTTCTTTGGAGATTGATCCMTTTTATGTATGATTGTATCAAAGTATGTACTTGTCATGATTAGGCCTTTGACTGTTGATAATGTCATCCAAAAATTTTGAGTTGTTCTGCATATTTTKCTTTTGAAGATCCTTTCTCAATGTGACAATCTCTGCTTCCAAATTTCCAATGATCCTATCTCTTTCTTCTAACTGTTATTTGAGTGCTTCTTCAATTATTTTATATTATTCTATTTGAACATTCGATTCCATGATGATATTCTCTAGTTATTGAGTGTCTTCCTTCTTGTCTAGTTCTACTTGTATCTTCTTGTTTTTCCTCTTTTCTCTGCTTATAACTTCTATGGCAGTCAACAATTCTTCTCGGTAGTCAAATTTTTCCTCTTCATATTCTTCTTCGGTGTCTTGTTTATCAGAGTCTTCTACTACCATGAATATAACTCTTTTTGTCTCACTGTCACTGACTTCATCTTCATTTGATGAGGATATTTCTTCTTTGTTGCATAAGCTTTTCTTGAAAACTTTCTTTGTGGTTCCTTTTCCTTTATATGTTTGTTTGCTATTTGAGTAATCTTCATCATTACCCTTATTTTTCTTATGAGGATATTTGTTAGCAAAATGACCAATACCATCACAATTAAAACAAATCAATGGAAGCTTACCTTTATATCTTTCGTTGGTTCCCTTGTTCAATCTCTTGACAAAATTGGTCATTTCTTCATCATCTTCCGAGATGTCAATGATGTTGCTATGTTCTTTTCTTTTTTCTTTCCCTATTTCTTTGACCTTTTGGATGCTTTGAAAGATGCTTCTTTTATATCTTTATTTTCCTGTTCAATTATCATTTTATATGCTGTGAATATTCTATGTAGTTCGCCCATGCATTTTGAATCTAGATATGCTCTTTCTTCTAGTGCTGATATCTTACGATCAAATCTCATAGGAAGATATTTTAGTACCTTTTGAACAATTACAATTTTTTTAATTTCTTCTCCCAATCCTATGATTTCATTTACTATTTCATCAACTCGTAAGAAGTAAGCTGCAATATTCTCATCTTCCTTCATCTTTAGTTGTTCGAACTGACCTCTGTAAGTTTGAAGCTTTGCTACTTTGAATTTTGAATCTCCTTCACAAATATTTTGAAGTTTGTCCCAAATCTCTTTAGTGGATTTACAATGCATAACTTTGGTGTATACTGATTCACCAAGACCATTCAGAAGTGCATTTGTGGCTATGGAATTATTTTGACCAATTTTTATTTCTCTTTCACTTGTTGGAGGAACTGCTCGTTCTTTGTATCCATCTACTATAGATTGAGAAATTTCAAATCCTTGTGCCTGTATATATGTTTTCATCCTTCTTCTCCAGAATGCATACTTATGTCCATCAAACTATGGTATTCTATGTTTATACATGTTGTTCCTCTCCATGATCTACCTTTTAGTGGTTAAAATGATTCTTGACAGAACCTGCTCTGATACCAATTGTTGGATTACTGAGAGGGTGGGTGAATCAGTAATAAAGCAATAATCATTTTTAACCACAAAATGAAAATGTTATATCAATGTAGCATTATCATCCAATTGTTGTAGAGTAAATAAACAATGAACAAATGATCAATCATATACATACACAATACACCAGTGTTTTTGCGTGGAAACCCAAAGTGGGAAAAAACTACATAGTGTTTTTTCTTATATGTCTTTAAGAAATACATTCATTGGAAGCACCAACTTCCTTTTTTTTCCATATGCAACTAGAAGGAGGCTCCAACCCCTTAGTTTCTAAGACTACAACCTGAAGGAAGCTCCAACTCCCCAATTCTCTGGATATAACCAAAATGAGACTACAACCCCCTAGTTTCTCAGGCTACAACCTGAGGGAAGCTCCAATTCCGCAATTATCTAGATACAACCAGAAGGAGGCTGCAACCCCCTATGTTTTCTGTCTACAACCAAAAGGTGGCTACAACCTCCCATCCTTTCCCCATCTAAACTCCTTGACGTAGAAGTGGAATGATGGAACCAGTGTCACACTATCACTGTGAGATATACTTCTTTAAAATTGTACCAATCAACCTGTAATCAACCTGTAACAACCTGTACCAATAACCTATGCCAACATGTACCATACATCAACTTGTACCTCAAAATGTACCATAAACAAGTGCATCAACCATGCACCAACCTGTACCAAACAACATGTAATCAACATGTACTATAAACACGTGCATCAACCATGCACGAACTTGTACCTCAACCTGTACCATGAACAAGTGCATCAACCATGCACCAAACATGTACAAATAACATGTCACAACAACCTATCCAAAAAACCTATCACAACAAACTATCTCATCAATCTTATCAACCAAATCATATCAATCACCAAGACAACTCTCAAATAAGTGCATCAACCAAGCATAACACAACAACTCATAATCATCACCAAGACCAATATGTTCTTCTAATAATATACCAATACAAGTATGCTACATCATCCATAAACCATGTGTCAACAATACTACTAATAAGTGCCTCCAACCATGTAACAAGTATGTACCAATCATTTATCAACTACTCATCAACTATGACTCATCAATATGTACCAACCTCATCAACTATACACCTCATGTATGTGCCAACTCATCAACTACTTGTCTCAACCATGTACCCAACATGTACCTCAACCAAAATCCCTCATCAATTTCATCATCCAAATCTGATTTGTAACTCTGTAATATACCTGGTGTATAACATCACATACCTGCAAACCTTCCTTAACTTTAACAACAAGAGACTAGCATTTTCATCAAAATTTACTTTAGGCTCACATGAATAATTTTGGATTAGACAACAACCCTAACTTGAAATAATCATAACTATGTACCCATAAAGCATAAAGATATAAAAATGGCACACAATGTTCTTTGGTGTCTCTTATGCAATTCCTCCAGACTTCACTACTTGGAACCTCTCATAAAATGAGTTATAGAAAAATTGGCATACCTTGTTGAATTTTGGCTTATTCTAGAGAGAAAACTTGTAGAGCCTGCCCCACACAGAATATTTGTTGTATGGATATTAAAATTGTACACATAATATTAAATATTGTACTCTAACAAATACATTTTTTCTTACGGAATTTGGATCTGTTATGAAGATGTTATGACGTTTTTACACGAAACGCTTGTTTTAAACTAGTTTTAGGACTAGCCACAAACCCTATTTTCCACAGAGTGTAACTCCAAACTACAACGACCCACAAGATGAAATTTGTACCACAACTACTTGGATATGTTTCCTCAATGACCTCCAAATTTCATGGTCTGAATCATTCTAGAAAAAACATTATCGCGAAAATATTGAGATGACCTGTAAATAACATACCTTAGAAAGCATCATCAAAAGAATTTATCCTCCCTTGAATTTCATCCTTCTTTACTTCACCTTCCCTCTAAAATTTATTTTAGATATACTTTGGTTACCTCAATCACTTGTAGATATTAAATATTCTCAAGTCTGATTAAAATTAGAGAGCCTTGCCTCTTTTTTATACTTTCATGTAGCTTCCTCAAGGGGTTACCTTTTAACCATCTTAACCCACTTTCCTTATTTTAGGGTAAACCCACTTCTAATTTCTCCATTAAATTTATTATTTAAATAATTTATTTTGTATTCACTTTGACTTATAGTACACTCATCACTTCACTTTATTATTTACCTTCTAAAATCTCTTAAACCACTTTGACTACTTTGACCTCTTGGGGCTTCTAGATGACTCATGAGGGTTATCCAACTTCACATGGTCATAACTCTCTCACCCTGAGGATTTATGTGACGTTCCACATACTACTAGAAATGGCATGACATGTACTATCCATATAGAATAGTATTTCCTGGAAATATATCAAAACTCATACTGTTATCCATCAAACAAACTTGGGGCCATTACCCAAACCTGGGCTCCCCAACTTCTCATGGCCATAACTCTCTAATCGTGAGGAGTTATATCACGTTCCACATACCACTAGAAATGGAATGACATGTAATATCCATATAGAATATTATTACGTTCAAATATATTAAAACCCATACCATTATACATGAAACAACCTTGGGTCCATTACCCAAACCTTTGTGCTACCGAAATTCGCTACCGAACTTTCTCCAAGGGTTGAAATCAATCAGTAAGGGTTGAAATCAATCTAAAATATCACTCTCCAATGGTTGACATCAATGACAACCAACAATTCATACCAACTGTCCATCAACCTAAGTCGACTGTCTAACAATCTCACCCTTTGGCATTGATGGAAACACCAACATTGATGGCAACACTTAGTCATGATAACATTCATTCTTATACTCCTCATCAATGTTTCTATTTCTCCCCCTTTGACATCAATGGAAAAGGGTATCTCCCTTTGGGGCTCATCCCCCTTACTGAACTCTCCTTGGGGATTCTCCCCCTGTCTACAGGCCTTTGATTGTTCTTTGTGTTTATAAGCCTTTGATTACTGTCTCTCCTTTCATATGAATAATATCTCTACCTTTGACAAAGGGTATCACTCTGAAGTCATATTGCTCATTCTTATCTTGTGACAATTTCTCCCCTTGGAAACATGCCTCTATGCTCTCTCTTCAAGAATTTACCTTTACATCTGATAAATCTCTCCCCCTTTGTCCTATTTATGGTGCTTCCTCATGTACATCTAATACATAAAAGATAAGAATTCAAAAGAATTCATATTGGAGTAGAAATTACTCCTAGTCTCTGGTGAAGATACTCAAGTTATTCTCGTGGAAGTGGTTTTGTAAATATGTCTTCCACTTGTTCTTTTGTGCACACATATTCAACTCTGATGTGCATAACCAACCTGTACCATAAACAAGTGCACCAACCATGCACCAAACCTGTATAAATAACATGTCACAATAACATGTCCAAACAACCTATCACAACAACTTGTCTCATCAATATTATCAACCAAATAATATCTACTCATGAATATCAATCACCACAACAACTCTCCAATATGTGCATCAACCAAGCATAACACAACAACTCATAATCATCACCAAGATCAATATGTTCTTTTAATAATATACCAATACAAGTATGCTACATCATCCATAAACCATATGTCAAAAATACTACTAACAATTTCCTCCAACCATGTACCAAGTATGTACCAATCATGTATCAACTACTCATCAGCTATGAATCATCAAGATGTACCAACATCGTCAACTATACACCTCATGTATGTTCCAACTCATCAACTACTTGTCTCAACCATGTACCCAACATGTACCTCAACCAAAAGCCCTCATCAATTTCATCATCCAAATCTGATTTGTAACTCTATAATAGACCTGGTGTATAAGATCATGTACCTACAAATCTTCCTTAACTTTAACAACAAGAGACTATAATTTTCATCAAACTTTACTTTAGTCTCACATGACTAATTTTGGATTAGTCAACAACCCTAACTTGAAATAATCATAACTATGTACCTATAATCAATAAATATCTAAAAATTGTACACAATGTTCTTTAGTGTATCTTATGCAATTACTCCAGACTTCACTACTTGGAACCTCTCAGAAAAGAAGTTATAGAAAAAAATGGCATACCTTGTTGAATTTTGGCTTATTCTAGAAAGCAAAATTATAGAGCGTGTCCCACACATAATATTTGTTGTATGGATCTGAAAATTGTACACAGAATACTAAAGAGATTATTCTAACAAATACATTTGGTCTTATGGAATTTGGATCTGTTATGAAGAAGTTATGACATTTTTACTTGAAACACGTGTTTTAGACTAGTTTCAGGACTAGCCACAAACCCTATTTTCCACGAAGTGTAACTCAAAAAATACAACAACCCACAAGCTGAAATTTGTACCACAACTACTTGGATATGTTTCCTCAACCACCTCCCAATTGCATGTTATGAATCATTCTATAAAAAAAGTTATTGGGAAAATGATGAGATGACCTGTAAATAACATACCTTAGAAAGCATCAATATGCTTACCAAATCAACATTGAATATTCATGACATTTTTGACCTAGCTGTGGCTTCCCTGTAGAGGTTGATCAGGGACGACCATGGCCTCCCCAGGGGGCAGGGAGCCAAGTGCCCCTCCCTCTCATAGCAATGCCTTTTGCAATCTTCTGACCGCTCATGGCAAGAAACCTTCGACCTCGACACTGCCTAACTTTGTAAAACGCTTAGAGATGATACCTGAAATCGACTTGTCTCCGGACCAACATGTGAGTTGTAGTCTCCCTAGAAGAACGTGGGTTGGTTGGAATGTTCATGGGGCTTTGGCCCTCCACCAAAACCACAAACAACTAGATACAAAGGAACTGGAGACCATTAATACAGAACAACATTACATGTTATGTGGTGGGCAGAGCTTATTACATCTTTGAATTTATCTCAAAAGAAGATCGGGATTTGATTTTCAGAAACGGGCCCTATTTCATGGGTCCCCAAGGTCTCTACTTGAATTGTTGGCACTCGTGCTTTGATCCGGAATTAGAGGTCCCCAAGGAATTCCCGGTGTGGGTTAGACTCCCAAACCTACCAATCCACTGCTGGAACAGCTTGTCGAGCTGCAGATATACCATGTAAATCAACATTTAA
>JASDQU010012926.1:72549-86859 GCA_032191745.1 Picea mariana | reverse complement strand
TGTTAGGTGGAGAAATAAGTTGGATGAGTAAGTGACAGGTGGTCGTAGCCTTTTCAATAACAGAATTTGAATACATGGCAGCCACTCATGGAAGCAAAGAAGCAGTATGGATGCAAAGGTTGTGTTCAGGAATCAGGTTTGAGCAGAGAGCTATGAAGATAAGTTGTGATAGTCAAAGCACAATATTTCTGGTAAAGAACCTTGATTATCATTTGAAGACTAAGCACATTGATGTATAGTACCATTTAGTAAGAGATATGGTGGAAAGTAACAAGGTGTTGTTGGAGAAAGTAGACGCAAGACTCGTTGACCAAGTCTGTGAGTGTTGTGAAGTTCACTTGGTGTAGAGAGGCAATGGGAATTGTTTCCCTGGGTCTATGAATGAAAGTTCAGAAATCTCCTCGTTTCAGCAAAGAAGACAACAAGTGGGAGAATGTTGGGTTCTTATAATATTTGCAGTGAAAATCTAGTCGAGGTGGATCGACCGACGATCGAAGTCAAGGTAGATCGACAACAAGTCAAAGGTCAAAGCTAGTCGACCAGGTAAATTTGAAGTCAAAGGTCGAGGAGGTTTGACATGGTAAAGGCATCGATAACAATTCAAAGAGGTAGACAGGTAGGCATGTTGTGACCGAATGAAGGTTGATTGGTAGTCGATTGGTAATCTAACTTGGAGTCAATTGTAACAAAATCCCAAGATTCACAGTATTTGTAGCCAATGATCTACATGGATCTGTAATTGTTTTTGGGCGCCATGTATTTAGGGTTTTACTTGTTGTAAATCCTATAAAGAGGCATGTTCTAAGGTCGTAAAGGCTAATCTTGAATATTTATATGATGAATGGATAATCACCAAGAGTCTGTAATTTAGAGGTTGTTGGCCATGTAAATGTAAGCCAGATTGGCTACAGGGTTGTTCTTGCACAGGCAAAAGGGTATGATGTCGATTGTGCCTTAGGTGTGGACCAAGGTTAGACATGTAACCTTTTATTCACCTTGAATAAAACAACAAGAGCAGAATGCTCAAGGAATCATGGTTTTCCCGGTTTGGGTTTCCAAGGTATAATCTTTGTGTACTGTGTGATTGCTTTGTCATTTACATTCTTGATTAAATTATTCTTCTCTTCTGCTAGGTTTAGTATGGAAGTGTATCTCATTTTCCGACATTTACTTTCACAAACTTTCTTCTTTGACACTTCTCCACATCATGTTTACTAATTCCACAAGAAGCACATGGATATCTAGACCATTCACTAGTGGGAAATGTCTTCATTCCCTCTTTTGTGGCATGCACATCTTCCTCTGGATATGTCTTACACATGTTACATTTCTCTGCAATAGAGGTTAGAACTAATTTTTTATGAAGGAGTTATTTATCTGAAGTTCTTCTTGCTTCAGCCATCCTCGAGCATTCTCCATCTTGATGGGAAAAAGAGTAATATAAGGAGTCATATTTCTCGATCATGCCTTTTGAAAGAGGCAGTCCCTTTTGAATCGGAGTCTTTACATTCTCAACCTACCAATATTCATGGAATGGTACTGATGGTGCCAATTCTTGATTCTTGATCTGCAACTTTCTTTCTAACTCATGAAAAATACCCTTATGGAATTCCTCATTCCATAACAGTCAATCTTGCAGCTTATGCTTCTCTTCCTCAAGAGATTACAATTGCATCTTTAACTAAAATTATCCTTCTGGATCTGTTGATTAATATTCTTTTGTAGCCTCAACTTCATGAGAACTTTACTCATCTTGTTCTCTTGATAAGAGTCTTCAAAATATTCACCAACTGAACTCTTGGATCTCATCACATCAACAATTTAAAAATGCATGTCAAAACTAGCTCTGATACCACTTGATCTGAAAATCCTTAGACACCACTTATTTCTTTACAATATATACATGCAACATTTAACTTGATTCATAATTAATTTACTAAATGTATTGAGTTTATTTACAGAATTTTGATGATGTGCTTCTTATCCAAAAACTCATAAACTGATGATTAATTTGCATAATACCGAGATGACACGGTAGAAAATAAAAGATCTCAAATTACATATGTAGATGACATATATCACTTCATCTTCAAAGTCTCTTTAGATAACACGATTGTTCTCCATCATCTCAAAATACCAAATTACATTACAATATGGGCTCACAAAATCCAATTTAATGGACTCTCTTTAATCCCATTACTCAAAACAATAAAATAGGTTCACCATTGAAATCCTTGTGAAATTCTGAGAAATATGACTATAAATTCGACCAAATTCCAAGCCAGCTCAATTTCACCCGCTTTGACATGCAAAAAACAAAGCGCTAAAACCTCATTAATGGCAATTTCAACTAACACTTTTACCAATTACCTCAAGTCACAAAATATACCTCAAATTCATGATCCCTGCAAAAAATCATGAAAAAAGAGTATAAAGTTGCCTAAGTGTTGGCATTATACCTCATGGCACATTTTACGAGATAGCCATACTTGGCCTCTTCTTAGCACGTACTTAGAGACAATTCATACATCCTCGATATTCATGCATTGCATTGAGATCTGTGCACCTCGATATATGTGCACATTGGAATGTGTGTCAACATTGATATGTGTTCCCAATATATAGGGTTGGTCGGCCAAGCCTCCACATGAGTTTTTGGGCAACTTAATACTATTTCCGATGGAATCTGATTAAATGTGGTGCTCATGGCATATTGGTTAAAACCGTGGCTAAGTTTAGCGAAGGTTGGGGGTTCTATTCCCCACGGTCCTTTCTTGGCATATTTGTTGGTTGGTTATATGATTATAGTATAACCATATACTACATATATATATGGTGTATTGTTTTAAAACCCATCGCATTTTGTTAGCCCTCGGGCACTATGGTATTGGTCGTGTGGTATAACATACAAACCAAGAGCTTATGGGTTGAGGGCGTAATCCCTCGGCCCTTTTTGCCACCGATTGAACCTTCATACAAGCTTAAGTAATTCTGGCCACATGTATGGTTAAGTAACACCATGGTAGCACGATGGTAATGGAGGGTTTGTTAAGGATTTGGGAGGTTATGGAGGTCATGGGTTCAACCCCTGTAGACTCATAATTTTAATAAACCATACCAATATAGGCCAATGGGAGGTTGCCACACAGAAGCCTCTCATTGGTTATCCATTGCTACGTGTCAACATGTGATTCATCCACTTGAATGTACGATTTGACCATTCACCTGACAACTAGATATGCCACATCACCTGTATGATCATGTTCCACGTGTCACCCTTGCAGTAGTGACACATGTTACCCTTTTACCTATGTTGACTTTGACCTTTGATCTGGTTTGATTGGAACATTGACCGCTCATAACTTTTACATACGAACTATGTTTGACTTGTCATTTATGTCGTTGGAAAGCTAACGACGAGCTCTACGCAATGATGTCATTTTCAAAATCATTTGGGATGGTTGATTTTGAGCTTTTCTAGATGCCCTGGGACCTCTATGAGTATTTCGGATCCTCTTGGACCTCTGTGAGCATTCCTTGGATCCTCCTAGATCAAGTAGATTCTCATACATATCTCATATCATAAAAATATAAATGCAGTACTTCATAGAACATATCTGAATAACAAAAGTGAAAAAGCTAAGAAATATTACCATAGAAATAAACTGGATATTGATGCCAACTACACCAAAGATCGCAACCTTCTTTGATACAGACTCTAGACTTCTTCAAACTTGATACAGACTCACAGAAAGAAGATATCACAGGATTGTTTTTTATCTATGCAAGATGTCAGGATATAATTTATTGGAGGAATAAATGTTTTGTTGGATTCAATTATAATGATTTTAATTTTATAAATATTAAGAATAAGTTTAGTTAAAATATTCAAGAATATTTTTTAATAAAAAATTTGGTTTAAAAAATCAATCAAATCATGCAATCATTAATCAAATCATTCAATCAAGTGTGTAAACATATTTAATTAACATATTGTATCTTCCCAAACAACATAGAATTTGCCTTGAAAAAGAGTTAAACTTTATATGGCATTAAATGATTATATGTTTTTGCAATCACAATCCAAATTAAATGATTTTGTATAACTAGAGTTAAACATTATATGGCATCTCAAATTTAAATGATTGAAACATCTCAAAGTTAATTTAAAAATATAGAAATTATTAATAGTGTCAATCATTAACATACATATGATATATTTTATAAATCAAACAACATCAACATCAACATGATATGAAAATGTGTAATATACATGAATTATAACATCAAAATCAATGTGTGTGTAAAGTCAAATATGCATGTCAACTTTTTTTTACGAGGAAATGTACTCATGGAAAACCATCCAAATACTTCCTCGTGTTCCATGGATGGTAAGCAGGGTAAACTGCAAACCCTGATTATGGGGCCTCGCCCTGGGGAATCAAGACAGTCGAACCCTTGACCAACAATAAGCATGAAAAACTCATGTCTAGATCTAGACCAATTGAGCTAACCCTCAGGGATAATATGCATGTCAACTATACATCACAACAACAAAAAGACATGTCAACCACTGCTAGGTCCACCACCAAAGCCAAAGGCATTAGAACATTTTCTATGTAAGAATGTAGCTACACTAGTATACATATATGTACTCTAAATGAGTCAATAAGATATTGTCTATAGGATCAATTGTTGGTGTCATAGATGGATCGGTAGGATCAATACCTAGTGTTGTATGTGGATTGGTGGGTAGACTAGTGTGTGCATCAGTAGGAGTAGTTGGTGGCACAATTGGAAGAGGTGGTGGAGGAGGTCGAGGAGGTTTAGGAGGAGTGTCCTTAGACATCTCATTATATAAAGATGAATAACATGAAGAAGATGAACAACCACATCCCGTAGCTCATTACTCCTTATCCCTCGCCCTCTGGAGTAAAATTGGGATATTGATATTATGATGCATCAATAATGTAAAATAATGAGAAGGCTCGCATGGATCCCTACAGAATTAGGATCCTATGTGACCACTCTAGGTCAAACTTGCTCCACTTTGAATTCGACCATCAATGTACACAATGACTCCATGGCCTAGAAATAAAATTGGAGATATGGTCATTATCACATACTAGGTATGCACTCCCAAGCTGGCTCAATGGCCTTGACCATATCTACATCAAGTGGGGGAGGAAGCCCCTCACAAGTATACGAGCCAATATTTGTGAAATAGTAGACAACAATTATACAAATTAAACAAAATATTATAATTAATAACATGTTCATTAAATAAGACAAAAAAATATGTAACTATAATAATTAAAAGATCATGATAATATTACCTCTCTCATCCAGTGGCTTAATTAGAGTAAATAGGATGTTATGACACCCTCACTAGTCCATTTTATTGAATTTTAGTTAATTACGTTAACATTAGATTTACCATAGCAATTTAAACTTATTTTGCATGCTCGTTTATCCATAGGCAATGTTGCACCATCGCCACCCAACCATAGGCACCTACTCATGCCTCCCCTGAGCATAACATATATATCCTGGGAAACCCTTCTACACAAGGGAAGAAAACCCAACAAACCGTCTTATAGAGAAAACCTTGCCAATACAATATAACCATGAAATAGCTCTATTAAATAGAGAAAACCAACAATAAATAATCCCAGCAACATAGATGTAGCACACCCTAGCCAAAGCATTGGGGTGTCTAGCCTCCATTAGCGTACCACCAAGAGATAACCAACTATTCAATTGCATCTCACTCTAGCCAGAGCGCTAGAGTGGCTCTACCAATAGATCACCAAGACAAATCAATTATGCAGTTGTAGCTCACTCTAGCCAGAGCGCTAGAGTGGTTGGCCTTCACCAACACATAATTAATACCAAAAGATAAATCATGTGCCTTTCTTCCTTCTGCAGCTACAGCTGCAACTATCTTTCAAACTTGCGTTATGATCTTTGTGAGAATGTGTCAAATGAGGAAGGCATCACCATTATTTATACTAATCTGCCCTGTGACTTTTCTGTCAAGGCCGACCTAACCTTTCTGGAAAATATGATTTTGTTTATCTTTTATGGCAGGGACGACTTGACTTCTAGAGCAATATAATTCTTCTTTATTATTTTCTGTGAGGCCGAATGGGATCTTCTTGAGTTCTTGGCATCTTCATCTATAAGAAAGGTTATCCCGGAGGTGAATACCTATCGCATCTACTAGAAACATCAAAACTCCCTCGTATCCAAGGAGGTATTCTCCATTATGTTTTTCCTTTATTCCTCATATCCTCGCAAGCTATGCCATGGTCCTCCGACTATGCCATGGTCACGCAAACCATGCTACTAGTATTATCATCATGTCACACATGGCTACACCCAATGTGGACCTTTTCTAGGGCCTCATCACCACTAGGACCTAGTGTGGCACTCGGACCTACTCGCCCGTAGTGCATCGTCAAGGACCTACTCACCATAGTGTGGCACTAGGACTTACTCACCCATAGTGCAATGTCAAGGACTTACTCACCCATGATGTGTCCACTTGGTCTACTCCCAAGGGACCTGTACATATGGTTTACTCCTAAGGGATAATGGGCACCAACCCAATACAACTTATCAGTCCATTGATAAGTGTCATACTCAACTCAGTCCATCGAGGAGTATCGTCACAGAAGAATGTCTCACGAAGCTACAACCATCAATACTTCCTCTCAATGAGGAAGGAATTTACCAAGCATATCTTGTATTATTCTTGGTATTATTTTGTTATAGAAAAGTTTCTCCATGAGCCTCATTAGTTGTATTGATGATCCATCTCCACAACCATGTGTCTAGCACCTCAAGTCATTCTTATCCCATGACAAGAATTATGACTGCATCGGAGCCACATTCACCTCATACTTGATCCTAGAATGCCCACATTCCCACATGATCACTCTGTGAATTCATTTAGCTCGATGTTATCAGACACATTGAATTGCACCTCAAGCACCTTGAGTCTTCATTTTGTCGAAGACTACAACAGGGCACATCTACTCCAAACGTAAATGTTCCCTATATCCCCTAGTCTACAGCCTGATACTGAGAGAAGGGTCAACCCGATGCTTATTGGGGCCACTCACCTCACCGTGAGTGTTATGCCTGATGCAATTCACACACATTGGAAGAGTCCTTGATCCATCAAGAACTACGTAGCTTCAGTCCATCAAAGACTATGTCGGGCTTCAAGTCTTCAGAACATTAAAGAATACACTAGGGTCCCAAGCCTTCATTCCATCGAAGACTACCCTGGGATCATTCCCACATGGTCAAGTCCATCTAACCAATATTGGAATGTCTACCCGATATCCTCCTGGAGATCTAGCAACAGCCCAAATCTTCAGTCAGTCAAAGATTACATTTGGGCATATTCCCACATGATCAAGTTCGTCTGATCAATCTTGGAATATTGGCACGATGTTGCAATCATCAACACTCCCCCAGGGAAACATTTGCATTCCTGCCAATCTTGTCCCTGACAGAGGCTTGGTGAAAATTTTAGTTGTCTACTCATATGTGGATATGTGTTGGAGCCTCACTGCTCCCTCTTACACCATGTCTCTAATGAAGTCCTTCAAGATCCTTTGAAAGCCACCCTGCTTCATGATTTGTGTCACTGGTTGCGATATATGATTGCTATAGATATCTACTTCATGTATCAAACTAGAGACTATCTAATAAGTTTCATTCTACAACCATCACTATAGCTCCCTCTCAGATCTATCACTAGTGACATGCCTCCGAGGTAACCTGCTCGGAACAAGAACAACAACATTTCCATGGAATTTAACAATATAACCTACCCAGAACAAACAACAAAACAAGAATATCTCCTAGAGGGGAGATAAACAAATGCATATCTAGTATTAAGTGGTTAGTATAATGATCATAACTCCAATAGATCAAAAACATAAGATCGCAATGGTGCCATAATAGCTAGAGGCATGTCAAAACAATCAAACCTGGAGGGTGTGATGTTCCTATAAATGCACTGGATCTGAGATCCCTCTGGATCTATGATTTCTACTAGGAAAAAAGTCCCTTCTCCTGCAAAACACCCTCAAGATAGTGATATAATTTAACATATACAAGTACATACCTTAGAAATTGTAGCACCATCCGGCAGCAGTGGTAAGCAGTGACAAACCCTAAAACTTCAAGGTGCTCCAACTAGCTTGCAAAATAAAATTATGCAGTGACAGGGTATAGCAGAAAACTACAGTGGCAAGGTAAATCTCACGATCTTCCTTCCAACGATTAGACTATTCTGAAAGAAACCAAGATCTGAAACCATATTGAATTTTCTTTAATTACGTTAACATTAGATTTACCATAGCAATTTAAACTTATTTTGCATGCTTGTTTCTACATAAGCGATGTTGCACCATTGTTTCTCAACCATAGGAACCTACTCGTGCCTCCCCCAAGCATAAAATATACATCTTGGGAAACCTTTCTACATAAGGGAAGAACACCCAACAAACCTTCTTATATAGAATATCCTTGCCAATACAATATAACCATGAAATAGCTTTATTCACTAGAGCAAACCAACAAGAAAGAATCCCAACAACATAGATGTAGCACACCCTAGCCAGAGCACTAAGGTGTCTAGCCTCCACTAGTGTACCACCAAGAGATAACCAACTATGCAGTTGTAGCTCACTCTAACCAGAGCGCTAGAGTGGCTCTACCAATACATCACCAAGATAAACCAACAATGCAGTTGCAGCTCACTCTAGTCAAAGAGCTAGAGTGGTTGGCCTCCACCAACACGTAACCAAGACCAAAAGATAAACCCTACACATTTCTTCCTTCTACAGCTGCAACTCTCTTCCAAACTTGCGCTATGATCTGTGTGAGAGTGTGTCAAATGAGGAAGGCATCACCCTTATTTATACTAATATGTCTAGTGACTTTTCTGGCAGGGTCGACCTATCCTTTCTGGAAAATATAATTCTATTTATCTTTTCTGGTAGGGCCGACTTGACTTCTAGAGAAATATAATTCTTGTTTATTATTTTTTGTGAGGCCAACTGGGATCTTCTTGAGTTCTTGTCATCTTCATCTATAATAAAGGTTATCCCAGAGGTAAATACCTCTCGCAACTACCAGAAACATCAACACATCGCTAGAATGAATATTGTACAAGATCAATGATGTGATCATCCTCCATACTAACAAGGTGATGGCATTCATTCCCACTACCCTACATGAGTACTATGACTGCCCCTCTTGGGAAACATCTACCCCCACATGTGCATACAGACATCAGTCATCAACTTAAAAGGGTGGTGGTCAAATGAAAATAGATTAATCAAAAACCTCTCAAAAAATAAGAAAATAGTTTTGAAGCAAAGGGAAGAGATGTCTCCCCTCCAACATGTTGTAACATTAATCCAAATCAATACAATATTGTCGTAAAACAAATGCAAACCACTTGATTAGTTTGGGCTAGTGAAAAATATTGTCCACATAGTACATCAAACGAAAACTAGTGTGTTGCCCATAAGTGTATGGTGTGTTAGTGTTGATAAGGGACACTCATCTAACCTTATCCACTCCAAAATAATGTAATCATAGTCATCCCACAATAACATGATGTCACATGGGTAAGTAATGTCTACATTAACATATCTCTATATCCATCTGGCTTTCTCTTGCAACACTAGGTGACAAATTAGGGAAATGGGGAAAATATTCCCCCTCCTAGATGGCCCAATGAAGAAATAAATATTGTCCTATGTGGATTGGTACCACAGATCAAGGCCAACCTTTAAGCCCTATTTTCCATGATTCCAATGATGGATCAACTAGCATAATAAGTTGTGTTCCCCTTGTGGGAATTAGCCTCCTCGTAAAACTTGAGGAGACCAACATCCCTTAAAAGGATGTGAGTCTAAGTAGTAATAGGACCAAGAAACATACCTCCTTCTCTCTCTCCTAGGACTCCCTTATATGCACAAAGATATATGAATCAACCTAGTGTTGTTGTGGTTGTCTTTGATTCACATACAAATCTCATTAAGAAAATATAGATATAAAATAAACAATATATACTAAATTACCATTTGTAGTATTAATTTATATTGAAATTCAAAATTTTTTGCATAATAAATGTGTAAAACAAATCAGTATGCCCATTTTACTTAAGAATCATTTCCGATGCACCCATACTTATTAAGCACATCGTATCGGGTGTGCTTATTATTTCATTAAAGTGTCACTTAATCTGATAAATTTTAAAATGTAATCAGTCCACTATGAATTCTAAATGTTGATGTGCATGTATTAACATGTAGCATTGGTACATGGTGCCATTGTTCCTCCTTAGAGCATCAAAGAGCATGACACATATAGTAATCCATTATGTTCACCCATCATATATAAAAAAAACACCATCAACGATGCATTTAGTCAACAACAATGGCACTATTAAAAGTGGTATTATTACATGACAATGCACCACATGTCATACAAAAACTAAAAAAAATTGTATGGGGTGTGCCACCCTTATAAGATAGCACTATGAGGTCTAAATACAAGTGTGTGCTAACATGGAACACTAGTAAACTATGTCACTATTCCTCCTTGGAGTGCCATAGGGCATGGCATATATAGTACACCATTTGTTGCACTAATCGAAGATAGAAGCACCATCCATGGCATGCTTAATCATCCATATTAGCAACGATAAAGGTGTTATTATTACATGACAATGCACCTTGTGTCATACAAAGACAAAAAAGTGGAATGGCAGTGCACCACCCTGATAGGATTTCATCGTGACAATGCATTGACTTGTTAAGATAACATTGTGACAGTGTGTTGAATCATCATCAAGTGCACCATCAATGGTGTCTTGAGTCATCCATATATGCATTTCCATCACTAGGTGTCGCTACCATAATTGAGTGGTGCACATCAATGGATATTGTGCATTTCTAATAGTTCTCCATTACATTCCTTAGTGCACTAGAAAGCATAGTAAATTTGTGTGTGAATCATATTTAAATTAATCGTGCATGTATAATCAAATGGAGCATCGCTAGGTGGTGTGGCCTGTAAATGCATCAACATTTAGTGCACATAAAAAAAACAATGCCACACGAGGAACATTTAAAAAAAAAAAGATAATTGAAAAGCTAAATTGGAAAAATAAAATGGTGAAACTATAAATTAAACTATAAACTATATGTGTGTTTTTACATATGCATACACACATACATACGTGTGTATACATACAAATAAACATATATACATACATACATACACATGTATAAATTTATGTATGTATGTATGTACACACACGTGTGTGCGTTCTCTTTTGCTCATATTTATAGGGGGCATAATACTTTGGAAGACTCCTTTCTAAAGAAAGGGCTTGCCAATCCCAATATCACATTTATGAAGATGAATTTTGAGAAGGGTTGTTAGTTTCCTCTAGGACTATTCATCTACATGATTACTACACAATAGTGTCTATGGGTGGGATATTATATGTATATATTTCAGTATATGAACAATATTTTGAATGACCTTTTGATAAGGTTATTACTCGATGGTTGCTTATTAACACACCAAAGTTTTACATTGAAGTAGTACTCTGGGAGGATGTTCCTCTTGTAGCAAAAAAGATTTGGAAGTCTCTTTTCCTATGCAACAAACTCTAATAGTCTGCCATAGTTGTACTTTAGGGATATGTGCATATCATACACAATGAAGATTGTATTTTGGACTCTATTTGGAATTTAAAATACTTTTTTTTATGACGAAAAAAAAAAAAAACATTAAAAAACAACTTTTCATAATTCACAATAGTGTTATGGTTCTCGTAATAACATATGAAATCTACTTGGATTCAACTACCATTTAACATTAAGCACAAAAAGTTCGAGCACCACAACACATTTTAACATTCACTATTCTTTGTAATTTCCCATGTAAGGAAAACATTTAAACATAATAGTGAAATTATGCAAATACATGTATGTAACATTTTAAACATATGTGCATGTAAAAGCGATTGAAAGAAATGGTTTTCCTCCCAATCGTAGGTATCCACAAATTCCACCTTCAAGCTAGGGTTTCAAAAGAAAAAACAAAAAACTACCATCTACATATTATTTCTCTCAAGCATAACCCAAAATTAGTGTTGCATAATCTAATTCGATCACAACAACTACAAATGAATCCTAACACTAGTCGAATTGGTGAATATTCATATAGCACCCTCTACCAATACGTGCTCAACATACAAGACTCTATAGATGCCAACACCCACCCAACTCAACTACCTCGAGTAAGAACTATCACTGCCCAAGGAACCCTTTGTATTCAAGCCACAACTTTGGAACAAAGAATCACATCAAGCTACAAATTCAATATGGACCTTGCTTAGCGATACAATGCATTGAGAATCCATCACTAGCTCACTCACCAACATATTCAAGTAAAAACTTGTTGATGTCTTGATCTGTTAAGGTCCAAACAACTACCTCATGAGGATATGAATCCCCCTGTGTTTTTATATAGATGGTACTCCTCTTTGGCTTAAAGATATATCTTGAATATCTTGGATTAGGGAGAATGTTAGATAGCAAACCCAAAAAGCTTATTGCTTAGTTTTATATTGAAATGGTTCTTGATAATCCAATCTAATCTTTATGTGGAAAAAGTAACTTCTTAACAATTAAAGGAATACTTCAAAAATATCATGCTTAGAGACCACAAGATCTAAGAAATCATTAAAGTAAAACCCCAAAATAGTTCTATGTGGAGTTTTATTCATAAACGTTATTCAATAATGCAAAACATCTCAGCAAACCAATTGACTAAGTGTTCAAAAATGAAGCTTGTCAAACACAAGACTAAATCTCAATGAATCCAATAGATAATCATGGCTTACATATGATAGTCACATATATGGTTGTAAATACTCCATGATTTTATAGAGAATAATTCTTTGAAGAATACAAGAAAGACACTCAAGACTCAACCTTATGCTTGGTTCAGAAATACAAACATAAAGCCTTGAGAAAGTAGTGTAGAAGAAGAACAAGACCAGGGAAGATGGAGATCTATGTTTGTAGATCAGAATATTGGTTGCATGTTGATGGTTCGACCCTTCTATTATGATCTTGTGATTCCCTGCTTCCAACCCTTTGATGGACTCTTCTCTTTCTTTTTAAAAATTTGCCCTTATAACTTCTTGAGGTAGTTAAGGTTTTATCTTCTTGAATTTTCCATACACTTTTCTTCTTGAAATAATCACTTTAAATAAATCCTCATTAATGAATTTATATCATTTATATTTGTGTCTTGATGTGGGCCCATTTTTGTTTTTAATAAAAGTTTTTAAATTAAATTTTATTTTGAAAACTTTAACTAGCTAACTTTTTAAAGAGAGGACTGTATTTTAATTTTCTGGGCAATATATTCAATTTCTTAGGATCATTCTCTTGTGGCATTGGGTTGATCATGTGGAAAGGCATGTGGGATATCTCTGTGATGAGTCATTTGAGTTTTGTTTCTTAGTCGCAGGAGCGAGGGCCTCAGGCCCAAGCTGGAAACTTTTTTCGGCTTCTCCCCCTCCCTTTTTTTCCCCTTTCCGCTCATCATGTCCTCTCGTGGCACAAACCCAACCTCCTATGCGCAGGTCCTCTAGCAGGATTCCAAATTGAACGACATTCCTCTCCTATCGAAGTACCCTCCCTCTTAGATATTCACCCTCCCCTCTTTACTCTCCTGGTACCCTTTGCACGCGTGAAAGCACTCAATCCAGCCACCTTTCATTTTCTCCTGGTAAGAGAAAGTTCCAGAATGATTTGCAGTCTTCTTCCCCTGATCAGTTCCCTCCTGGTGCTATTGTTAATCAGAGCCCAACCTTCACTCCCACACAGGATAAAAAGGTGTCGTCAAGCCGTAGGATTTCAAAATTCATTAGGAGAAAAGGCGGAAATGTGGAATTGGTAATAGGAAGAGACATTGCAATGGGAGAAATCTTTTGTTATTTTGGGAAAACCGTCGTTAATAGATTTAATAGAAAATTCATCGAAGTCCAAGCCCTGCAAGTCTGGATGGAAAATTCTTGGAAACCACTCCTCTACTATCTTCCTGAAGCTTTTGTCTTGTCATGCGGTTGGAATGGTTTTATCCTTAAATATTATGAGTATTGTGTAACTCTCCTAAAAAAAAATTGGGATTGGGGACCCTCAGCCTTGACTCTGAAGGAATGGATGGTCAAATTCGACCCCATGAGAGAAC
>JASDQU010012926.1:45357-58613 GCA_032191745.1 Picea mariana | reverse complement strand
CTATATGTTCTAGGCTTGAAGAAGAAATTAGTGTCAGTTTCTGCTATTGAGGAGAGGGGCTACGAGGTGTTTTTCTATGATGGGCAGGTTCTCCTTTTCCCTAAGGGGTCTAGTATCACTTCAGCCAAAGTGATTGGGAATAGACATGAGAAGTTGTACTAGCTTATGTTCCAGCGAACGAGAGCCTTGATTCATACTACCAGCAGAAGTGACCTATGTGAGCTATGGCACAGATGGATGGCACATTTGCACCATGGGGATTTGAGGGTACAGAGGGAGATTGTGACTGGAGTTCCATATTTAAGTATAGAGCACCAAGAGTTGTGCAAGGGATGTGCTTTGGGAAAGTACACCAAGACTGATTTTCCTAGTAGTGACAGTAGAGCAGCAGGTTTCCTTGATCTTATTCATTCTAATGTATGTGGCTCAATGTCTTTGGCATCAGTGATTGGTTGTTTATACTATGTTATATTCATCGATGACTTCTCATGGAAGTCTTGGATTTTCTTCATGAATACCAAAGGAAAGGTCTTCAGTTAGTTCCAAGGGTTCAAAGCTCTTGTGGAGAACCAGACAGGGAAGAAAATCAGAGTTCTGAGGACAGACAATGGGGGTGAGTATACCTCCAAGGAGTTCATGGAATTTTGTGTGGGAGAGGGAATTAGGAGAGAGTTGATTGTTCCTTACAACCCACAGCAGAATGGGGTTGCTGAGAGGAAGAATAGGGCCATAGTTGGGGCTGCGAGAGCCATGCTACATGATCAGGGATTGCCACTATTTCTTTGGGTTGAGGCATGCTACACTGCAGTTTATATGTAGAATGGGAGTCCAGACAGAGTAGTGGGGAGTATGACTCCTAATGATGATTTTTCTAGGAAGAAGCCTGAGGTGGGGAACTTTCAGATTTTTGGGTGCATCACATATTCACATGTCCCTTCTGAGAAGAGGACAAAGCTAGAGCCCACGGTAGAGAGAGGGATATTTGTTGGGTATAGTGAGACTTCAAAGGCTTTCCATATATACCTTCCTCCCTTGAGGAAGACAATTTTGAGGAGGGATGTGAGCTTTGAGGAGAACGGATCCTTTAGGAAGTCACAAGGGAGAGAGAGGGGTGAACAGTCTTCACCTCAAATTCAGGTGAGTCCGCAGCAAACTACAGTGACACAGAGTACAGGGCCACTAGTTTCGGTGATGAATGATCCACAGATGACAGGGTCACATATTTCAGGATCCCAGGTTACTGGTCCACAGGTGACAAGGCCACATATTTCAGGATCGCAGGTTACTAGTCCACAAGCTTCAGGATCGGGTACTCCAGAGTCTACTTTAGGATCATAGCCTTTAGGAGATGGGGTTGAGCAGGGAGATTCCCCTCCATGGGACACTACTTCAAAGAGGAGGAAGCCCAAGTGGCTTCAAGATACTTTGAGAGAGGCACAGGATTCAGTGGGGATTCCCAGACAGGTTGTGAGGGAGAGTAAACCTCCCGAGAGGTTTTGCATCTACATCACGATGGTGAGTAGTATTCAGGATTCTGAACCTTCCACTTTTGAGGAGGCTACTGGTAGATAGGTTTGGAGAGATGCCATGATGGAAAAATTATGTTTGGGAATTTGTTCCTAGACCTGAGGGGAAGTCAATGGTGACTTCCAGGTGGCTCTATAAACTCAAGCACGTTGCAGATTGAATCATTGAGAAGTACAAAGCTCGCTTTGTGTCTTGGGGGTTATCACAAGTTGAGGGAGTTGATTATGATGAGACCTTTGCATCGGTTGCTATATATACCTCGATCAGGTCGGTGATTTCCATTGCAACGGAGATGGGTTGGAAGATCCACCAGATGCATGTGAAGAYCRCATTTCTGAATGGTCTTATATAGRAGGAGGCGTATATTGAGAAGCCATTGGGTTTTGAGGTGCATGGGAGAGATTCTCATGTGTGTAGATTGAAGAAGGCATTGTCTGGGCTGAAACAAGATCCCAGATCTTGGTATACGAGGATTGATGCCTATTTGCAATAGTTGGGCTTTGAGAAGAGTGAGGCAGATCCCAACCTATATGACATTGTGTTTGGAGAGGATCATCCCATTCAATTGCTATATGTGGATGATATTTTCATTACAGGGGTAGAGAGACTCATCACTAGCTGGAAGGAGAGTCTTGCTTCAGATTTTGAGATGACTGATATTGGACTGATGCACTATTTTTTGGGATTGGAGGTTTGGCATGAGCCTGGACACATCTTCCTGGGACAAGGGAAGTATGTGTGTGATATTCTGAGGAGATTTCAGATGGAGGATTATAGGCCCATGACCACTCCCATGATTACCAACTAGAAGAAGCTTCATGTTTCTGAGTCACAGTTGGTGGATTCCACTTTATATCATCAGTTGATTGGGTCATTGATGTATTTGGTCAATACCAGGCCAGATATTTGGTTTTTTGTCAACACTCTCAGTCAGTTCATGGTGGATCCTAGGAGAGTGCACTGGGTGGCAGCAAAACATGTGCTCAGGTATCTTTGTGGTATGGTATATTATGGTCTGGACTATCAGAGAGGAGATGGAGTTCGTCCAGTTGGCTATACAGATTCAGATTGGGCAGGATGTGTTAGTGACCAGAAGAGTACTTCAGGGTGTTGTTTCGAATGGGGATCAGTAGTTGTGTCTTGGTTCAGTTGGAATCAAAAATTAGTGGCATTGAGTTCTGTAAAGGATGAGTATATGGATGCTAGTTAGGCCAGTTGTGAGGCCCTTTGGCTTCACAAGTTGCTAGTGGTATTGTTTGGTGTGCAGTTGAGGCCTACCTTGATTTACTGTGATAATCAGAGTTGCATTAAACTCTCGGAGAATCCAGTTTTTCATGACAGTTCTAAGAATATAGAGATTCATTAGCACTTCATATGTGATTATGTTCAGAGAGGATTAGTGGAGCTATAGTACATATCTACAGAAGAGCAGGTTGCAAACATACTCACCAAAGCATTGGGCAGAGGCAAGTTTGTATTTTTCAGGGACAAGCTTGGAGTGGTGAGTAACACTTTCCTCAGTAAGAGGGAGTGTTAAAAATAATTTAAAAGTACCTAGGCAAGTGTTTCTCATTACCTAGGCGCCTAAGGGGTGAGAAAGTGCCTAATGTGAACCCTAGTCATTTAATTTGTGAGATGCAAATTAAAAGGTGACTTTTTGAGACTTAGGGAAAGTGGGTGAATAAAGTGATTTTATCTCCACCGTTGATCTCATCTAATCTCAACCGTTAGATGAGATGACTCTTGAGATTTCCTCAAGAGGTCGATTAGGGTAGGAGGGCACACCCATTCTTGGGTAGATGAAACATTTTTTGAGAGAGCAAGAGAATAAATTTGAGTTTGAGAAAGAGGCCATTTTTGCAGAGCTAGGGCATGCATTCCAAGGCTGAAAACTAGCACAGAAAATGAGGTAGAAGGTACAGCAGTAATATCAGGCCATACTGTATGGATTGAACAGGTTGTACAACATTAAAAGAAGGGACATAAATCGAGGAAGAGTACAGTTCAGGAAAGAGGTCGTACTATATGGATTTTCGGGTTCTGTACAACAGGAAAGAGGCACAGAAATCGAAGTAGAAAGTATATATGAGTTAACAGTATGTACTGTACGGATTTCGTACAGTCAGTATGGTTCGTACAATTGTTATTCTTGCATAGAAATCGAGGAAAGTTTCTGTGGTAATTTCTGGGTGGTTTTGGCACATTTTACAAGGCGATTGTACAACATTTAATGCTTATTTTTGAGTTGTAACAGTTGGCATGTATTTTGAGGCATTCGTATAGCAAGTTAGAGGCACAAATATCGAGGATAAAACCTGTACTTTAGTGCAAAAAATTATGGCATGAATTTTGAGGAGTTTGGCTTGGAACTTGTGTGAAGACTTTGCACGGTTTTCGAGATAATTTTTTCATTAAATTTATGAAGATGAATATGTTGTAATAGAATTTCTCTGATGCTCACAAATAATAAAAACTCCCTCTCTCACCGGTTCTCCCCTTGTGGGTTTTTCTAGGGTCGTTGTTAGACCAAAAATCACTGTGTTAGTTTATGATTTTTATGTGCTGCTGATATATTTTGTTTATGCGTTAAACGATGTTCAGAATCCTCATGTTTTAGTTCTGAAAATTTTATTTTATACTGACTTTAATTGGCTGTCATAAAACTAGGTATGGGCATTAAACATTGGCTGAAAAATCAGCGAGACTGAAACTGGGTGGGGTCTGAAATTTTACACCCCCTCCCCTTCCCCCTACCTCCCCTCCCCCTCCCGGGTCCTCCCAACATCCCTAGCCAAGGTCGTTCCCCAATCTGGCAAGGAATATTTACGAGCTCTGATCCAAGGGATCTCAACTGAACATAGTCTCATCCAAAGGTGGGTTGGAGTTCGACCCTCCTCAAACTAACCAAGTGGGGAAAAATTACACTTATCGAAGGCACAAGAAAAGGTGGTTGCAGAAATCATGAAAGGAAAACAAATTCCCATAAACAAGGCCCTTAAAGCAGGGAAAGCCCTTGGCTCCCATGCTCAACATTGATTCTCTCCTTTAACACCATAGGGGTAGGGGGTCCCAAAAAACAAATCTCCCTCAAAAGGTTATTTTGTAACCTTAAGCCAGATATCGTGATGATACAAGAAATGATGTGCAGTGGGGATAAAGTAAGGACCTCCCGAGGGTCATGGCTAAAGAACTATTCATTTTGCACGATTGATGTGGGTGGGTTGTCTGGGGGACTAATTACATGATGGAGCCCCAGCTTCCCGGTTCAAAGCTCTACCTCCTACTGGTCATCCATTGCAGTCTGTCTGAAGCATAAAAATACTGACAAAACGTTGAACTTTGTAAACATTTATGGACCTTACGCTAATTGAATCCCCTTCTGGGAAAAACTATCTTCTACATGAGCTTTAAGCAGTCATTTCTCTATAATTAGAGGGAACCTCAATTTTACGCTTTCACTAGGAGAGGTCTGGGGCTCAAACCATAGAATTGATGGGCAGCATGTTTTTTTCCTCTCACTAATGAAAAAACATAAGTTGGTCGATATAGAACCCATCAAAACATCCCCAACCTGGAGGAATGCCATACCGGGAGAGGAGGTTGTGGCCAAGAGGCTTGACATATTCTTAGTCTCAGAAGATTTAATGGAAACTAGAGTTCATGTAAGAACATCAATAACTGAAGGGGGTCAGTCTGATCATCATCCTATATCTTTGTAGATACCTTTTGATAATGTCTCCCCACCGAGTCCCTTGAAAATCAACAAAATTTGGCTGGTAGAAGAGGATTTCAAAAGTCTATTCCTCTCGGAATGGTGAATTTTGGATTCGTCCAACCTTAATTCTATGATGAAACAAATGGAGGAGAATATTGTGACGGTCAAATGGGAAATCAAAAAATGGATCCCTGTCTATAAAGCTCGTTCTCATAGAGAAATAATTGAAATCGAAAATGACATCTCCAATTTGGTATTTCCTCTGGACAACAGTCTACCCTCCCAAGCTCAACTAAAGGATATTAAATCCTTGGAGGCTTGAAAATTACACTAGTTGAAAAAGGAGGAGACTTCATGGAGGTTGAAAAGCAGGGCGTTATGGATGGAGGAAGGAGACAGGAAAACAAGGTTTTTTCATCAATACACCTACTATCAGAAGAACATCAATATGATTTGGGATATCAAAAATGTTGAAGGTGTCACAGTTATCTCCTTTAAGGAAAAAGTAGAGGCGGGGGCACAATTCTTCGAATCCCAATTATGTCAACCTGAAGGATGTCCAATCCAGGAAATTCTCTCAGTAGTCTCCAAATTCCCAGTTTCTTTCACAGAGGAAATGAACCAGTCAATGGAGGCTGAAATATCTAAATTGGAGATTCACGATGCTCTTTTCTCAATGCAAAATGGAAAAATTCTGGGTCCAGACGGTTTCACAATTGAGTTCTTCAAAAAAATTTACGACCTAATCAAGAACGATCTCCTAAAAGTGGTTATTAAATCCAAAAACAATGGCAGAGTCATCAACTCCTTCAACTCTACGTTCATCTGTCGAATCCCGAAGACTCAAAAGGGAGACTCGTTTAGTGACTATCATTCGATCTCCTGCTGCAATGTAATCTATAAACTAATTTCCAAGTTGATCACACGTCAGTTAAAACCCCTAATCAGTGAGTTCATTGGAGGATAACAATTCGATTTCTTGCACAGCAGACAAATACATGATGTGGTCGCAGTGGCTCAAGAATCGTTGCACTCCATCAAACAAAGAAAATTGAAAGTGGCCCTCCTCAAATTGGACCTTACAAAAGCATATGATAGGGTCAATTGGATGTTTCTTTGGAAAACCTTGCTCCAACTGGGATTAAAATTCAACTCCATAAATTGGATCATGGGTTGTCTGCAGAGTGTATTCTTCATTGTCTTAATTAATGGTGCCCCTTCATGGTTTTTCAAAGCCTCTCGAGGCCTTAGACAAGGCTATCCTCTTTCCTTATTTTTATTTCTAATTATTGCAGAAGCCTTAAGCAGGCTTCTAAATGAGGCCAAATGTGATAGTGTTCTCAGAGGCATAAAGGTGATTGACATAGAATAAATCTCCCCCCTGCAATTTGTTGACGATACCTTCTGTAGTATAAAGGGAGTCATTCGAGATGTCAAGTCCCTTAAGGTATGCCTAGATATTTTTTGCACAGCAACAGGGATGTCCATTAAATTAGATAAATCATGTATCATCATTTCAAATTTCCTTGAGCATGATCGAAATGATATTTATGCGCTCCTCCCTATGCCAGCAAAATCTTTGGACGAAGGTTTTAAATACCTTGGATTTGCACTAAAATCGGACAACTATAGAGTAACAGATTGGGTTTGGCTCATACATAAGGTGGAAGCTAGAAATTCACTATGGGTTCACTGTCTCCTATCCAAAGGAGGTAGATTAGTACTATTTAAATCGGTATTCCAAGGAATACCAGTGTATTGGAATTCCATAGCGGTCATTCATAAAACGGTACTCAGCAAATTTAAAGAATCTGATCTCATTTCCTGTGGACTGGAAACAAAAGAGGACCTCACCTAGCGAAGTGATCATTGATAGCTGCCCCAAAGGAGTTAAGAGGTTGTGGGATTAAAAAGATCCACCTCTTTTCTCAAGCCCTTGCAGGATGAAATCTTTGGAGGTTAACTATGGGCGATTCTTTTTGGACATGAGTTATTTCGTCGAAATAATTCCCAAACCATTATATCCATGAATGGTTTCGAGCCCCTTTTAAATCAAATAAAGGGTCAATAGTCTGGAAATTTTTAGTCAAAGCTTTCCCCCTAGTGGGACTATTAACTGCTTGGAAAGTAGGAAATGGCAGAAGCATCAGAATGGGGAGCAATCCCTGGTTGGGAGTCGGGAACAACTACACATTCTCCCCTTGATTGATTCAATCTTTAGTTGACCATGATATCCTTTTATTTAAAGACGCCAAAACTGGCTTCCCGCAACCAAGAGGTTGCCCAGGATGGATCTCTGGAACTACTTTAAATCTCTCCGAGGATCTTCGTGGTGAATGGAACTCCTACGTGGGAAAGTTATGAGAAAACCACATTCTATTAGATGAAGACTCGCCAGACTCCTTGTTTTAGACAAAAAAATTTAAGAACGGATCCTTCACAACAAAACTTGGATACAAAGCTTGGACTAATTTGCACTCTTTGGGAGAAAAAAATGGTGGTGGGGTAAAATGTGGAAAATCAATGCCCCAACTAGATGAAAACTTATCTTGTGGATCGCCTTGAACAATAAATTACTAACCATGGAGAATATCATCAAAAGGGGATGGATCGGGCCCAACTGGTGCTCTCTATGTAAACGAAGCTCTGAAACTGTTTCTTACTTGTTTATTCATTGTCCTTATGCAGCACAGGTTTTTCACTCAGTTAAAGAAAAGCTACAGGCCAAAACCAACTAGAATAAACCGAGCTTGGATGAATGTGTCAAAGATTGGATATTGGACAAGTCAATCAAACTTTATGCCAACTTACCAAGCATCCTTGTCAATAATCTGTGGTGGTCCCGTAATTCAAATATTCACAAAGATAGACTTGTCCCCCCAAAAGTGATGATAGCCTTGACAATTGGGTAAACGATGGAATTTATGAACAAACAAAAGAAAAAAGACCCATCGGATCCCTTTTCTTCCTGAAATAGACTATGGTACCCCTTGGGGGTATTTTGATGGTGTCAGTTAGGGACATCCTCCTAAATGCGGAGTCGAGGTGTCTCTTTACCTCGATCATAAACACTATATTTTCATCAGATATGCGTCAAACACTGGTTCCAACAATCGAGTATAATTTATAGCCTTATGGACCCTTCTAGAGATGGTGAAAGAAAAAAAATGTCAGGAAATTACATGTGATGTGGGATTCAAATCTTGTGATAGATTAGGCAAACGGAAAAAACTTAGCGCAAGATATTAGACTTCAAAATATTATGCGGGATATCAATCTCATTTGTCGTGCCTTTGAGGGGCTCTCCTTCCTTCACATCCTCCATGAGATTAAATCCAAATCATATGACATGTCCAAACAAGGGTTGAGCCTTCCAACTAGAGCATTCGGTTACCACAAGTTCCTCGATGGGGAGGAAATAGAAGCTATGGAATTATGGTTCTAGTTTAAGTTCAAACAATGTTAGGTACTGACAGTAGTATGCTAGAAATAATATGTTTGTATTGTTTTTGTTAAAATATTAGTGGAATGGTTAGCTGAGTTTGACTAAGGGAAGGGGAAACGTATGAAAAATATTGGCATTTTTTTATTAAGGCATGTATGCAACAACTAGGATACAGAAAAAAACATGTATTACACTTACAATGATAATAAAGAAAAAACAATCTTGGAAAAAAAAACAATTTCAATTTCTCAGCCATGGAAACCAATTTAGATGTAAACATCAAAAAAAATTCTTTCCAACGAGTCTTTCTAAGCGTAATTTGGAGTTCTGGAACTCAAGATATAAGCTCGTGAAGTCGAGGTACTAAGCAGATTTATCAACAAAGCATGCAAATATAACTTACTTTTCTTTTGATTTATGAGAGTATCATGACCAATTTCAGCTCTTTAAACATATTCCATCATTTTCCTCATCGAATCACCTTTCCAACGAGGTATATTTTGTTGAAAACCAACTCCCATATCTCAAGATATGACCTCCAGAAGTTTGTTTCTCAGCAATCGTTCATCTAATTCATGGGTTAATCTTAGCCCTTCGTTCAAATTCGACATTTTCATTCAAAATTTATCTATTCCTTAATAATAGATATCCCACGTGCAATTTTGGTATTGAGTTTTAGGTGATTATTAAGAAAAAGGCTCCATGCCTTTCTTGTGAATCATATGAAGACTATGGAAACTTGGAGATTCAACCCCTTAGAAAAATAATGAAATAATTAAAATTTTGATTGTCAAATCATCATCCGCCTAATGCCAAGTTGATGCCCAATCAGCAACAAGTCAGTGTCCATGTCATTGGTGAGTCAGTGTCTATGTGTCATGATTTCATTTGTTGTTATATGTCATCATTCCATTAGTTTCAATGTGATGTAGTCTCATTGGTTGATATGTGTCATGGTCTCATTGGTTGATAAAATTGCCACATGTCATGATCTCATTGGTTGCCATGTGTCATAAAATGATTGGAGGAATAAAACTTAGTAAAATGGTTAAGCTAAGGGAGTGGGAGGATGAAAGATGGGTGAGGTAAGCGTGATGTTTGGGGGGGTATAAGGGTCATAGAGAAAGGGGGTGAGGTAAGGGTGATGTCGAGGAGGGGGGAATGAGGGTGGCGGACTAAGGGAGCCTCGGAGAAGAGGGGGAATGGAGTGATAAGTGACTTCCCACAGAGAATGAAATTCCATAGTGTACGAAATAAGGGAAGGGGAGATGAGTGGATGGAGGGATAAGGGGAATGGAGAAGATAAAAAAAAAAATCTAAGGGAAATGGATGGACAGAGGTAAGGGAGGTGAGGGAGGAGAGATAAGGAGGGTGAGAAATCTCGCGGTGTATGGAGTAGAAGGGAGATGAAGGGAGATAGAAGTTATAAGAGAAGAAAAAATGGAAATAAAACTAAGTATTAAGAGAAAGGAAAAAAGAGAGGAGAGGGAGGAAATAAAACTAAGTGTTGGAAGAGTGGTAAAGTAGATGCTAAGTATGGAAGAGAAGGGGAGATGAAGGGAGATGGAAGTTATAAGAGAAGAAAAAATGGAAATAAAACTAGGTGTTGAGAGAAAGGAAATAATAGAGGAGAGGGAGGAAATAAAACTAAATGTTGGAAGAATGGCAAAGTAGATGTTAAGTATAGAAGAGCAGAAAAATGGACACGATTCCAAGAAATTGTGAATGGTTACAAGAATTCCAAAATGTGGTTCCAAGACAATAATCATGTTTCCAAATCTTAGCTTTGTTGCACATAGAAGAAGTGCTCTTTGGGCGGTTAGAAAAAAACATGGATATCTTGAGCATACGAACTCATATTTTAAATCCATGAAGCACGTGATGAAGCTAAGACTGAAGGATACACCATGAACTTATAATCATTCAAAATTTTCTTTTTTTGATAAAAAATTTTATATATATTCCAAGAGCATGAAACAAAAGTGTCCAATTTTTTTATCAACAACTGGATCCAACTATGGGACAATGACCCCCTATGGGTTGTTGAGAACACAAAAATCTACAAACCAACTACCTTTTCCATTGGGCTATGGAGTCATCTTCAAAATGGATTCTTGTAATTCTTTTGTCATGTAGGTAACTTCAAATATCACCTTTACTTAGCAATTTCTTTATTGCACAAAACTTTGACTAAAGAAACAAACTATGTACAAACAAGATCTAACTACCCTATCCTACTTGGAGGAAAGGGATATTTTCAATTATAGGTAGATTTACAATGGAGCCATTTAAGTATCCAACTGAACTTTTTAATCAGTTCCAGAATACTAGAACATATTAAGGCTAGTACCAAGGAGTCAGGGGTATGAACAAAATGTGTTGAGGAAAAAACTCTGCAAGATGTGCTCGAAACATTATTGCATTGCTTGGCCAACAATGCTTTGGAACCATGATTCAATGAAATCAACTCTTGATTGCTCAATATTTTTGTTATCTTTGGTTGGATGAGAAGTTTCCAATTTGAAAACACTTTCATCTTTCTCCTTTTCTCCAACCACTTACAAGATTCTTGATTCATCAAGAATGTCTTGAAAATATTCTTCCTTCATGCAATGACTATGTTTCCATGGTGATGTTGCAAAGATGAATTGGCTTTGAAAATTTGTGGGGAACTGCAAGGTTGTATTTTGTTGTTCATCAACAACTTTGTTATCTTCAGAAATAACACACATCACCCATGGATCCTCTTGTTGCAAATACCCTCCTTTTGACGCTTGGAAGATATCTTCTTCATTAAACTCTGCTTTAGAGGAGCAATCAATATCATAAAAGTTTGATGTAAATTGATGACTTTCATCATAACTTATGTTCATCCAATGTAAGCATTCTTCTTGTGGCTTGGTATAAGTTGGCTTTGTTATTTGAGAATTTGTTGCAATGTTTTCATCATGCTCATTATTCTCAAATTGAACACATGAAAGGTCAAAGTTTTCCTCCAATGGAGCATGTAGAGGATGATATTTTTCTTCAATTGAAACATGATAGTTCTCATTTTTAGTTTGAAGAACAAGATCTGAAAAAGAAAAAAATAAATAAAACATATCTTTCATCAAAATTTTCTTATAAATCATTTCCTCTCTTGTCTTGGAAAAATATTTGGAAGTTTAAATATTAGTATCGGTTTCAAGAACATTTAGTTCAATGACTTGATCTCACTACATTAACTCTTTCCAGCTACACTTTCTCCCTTGCTTCAATAGAAATTTCAGATTCACGGGCAAAGCATTTTCATAACAATTAAAAATAATGACATCGTTTGGAAACATTTCTTGAGGAATCTCATGAAGAACTTTCATGAATCTGAAAGTGAAATCTTTGACTGTCTCTTCCTCATTCATATGGATTTCAACCAACTTCAAGAAAAGGGAATATGGATCTTTTCTTGGAACATATTTCTCCACAAATAAATTTTATAGTACATCCCAGCTAGTGATGCTTCCGGGCAGCAATGAATAAAACCATTCACTAGCATTTTCCTTTAGAGTTAAGATAAACATCCAACATGCAACAACATTTTCAGCCACATTAAAAATTACACAAGCATTGTCAAAATTAATCAAATGTTTCTCTGCATCTTCTGAAGTATTCCCAAAGAATATGGGAAACTTTTCCATGGAAATATCTTGTAAGGGATGAACTTCTCCTTGCAAATTGAGTGGACTTCTATGTAATTGTTTTTTTCTTTGGATACCTTCTCACTTTATTGTATCTTGAACAGCTCTTGGTGGGCTTTGTGGGGAAGAAAAAATATATTTATAGCATCTAATAAATTCTTCAGAGGAGTCTTCGTATTGATCTTCTTGAAACTCTGGAATCTTTTCAGTGAATTCACCTGGGTATCTTTCTTTAAAATTTGGAGTTTTGATGATGGAGTCACCGAGGAGATCATCTTCCCAAATCTTGGATGATTCTTTGGTTCTATGTAAATTGTCACAACTGATTTATGATTGCAACTTCAACAAAATGTCTTCAAGTCCATTTAATGCTCTTTGAACAAGGTTTTCACAAACCTAATTCATCGTGAATCTATCTCTTGATCTTTTTTCACAATTTCAACTAAACAACATATAAGTTTCCAAAAATATGTGATTCCAAAAAAGTATCATATTTCTTGAAACAAATCAGTCCCCAGCGGAGTCGCCAAAATTATTGATGTTTAGATCTATTAAGGTGCAAACAACAACCTCATGAGGATATGAATCCCCCTACATTTTTATATAGGTGGTACTCCTCTTTGGTTGAAAGATATATATTGAATATCTTGGATTAGGGAGAATTTTAGATAACAAACCCCAAAATCTTATTGCTTAGTTCTATATTGAAATGGTTCTTGATAACCTAATCCGATCTTTATGTGCAACAAGTAACTTCTTAACAATAAAAAGATTGAATAAAGGCTTCAATATCAAAATATGTGTATACTCAACATCATTTATGCATCCCTCTAAATCACATGCAAGTAGATGATACATCCATGTGTTCTCTCAAGAAAAAGGAGGAAATAGTTTT